>WTSP01054050.1:0-25572 GCA_025331215.1 Actenoides lindsayi | reverse complement strand
GTTGATCCAGCAGAGTATGTGCCCATCCAGGCCTAGGGCAGCCAGTTTTCTCATGAGGATGCTGTTGAGAACTGCATCAAAGGCTTTGCTGGAGTCCAGGTAAACAACATCCAAAACAACAACATTTCCCAGACTGGGACTGTTTGCCTAGTTGTCCTGCGAATGGCATGTTATGGTGCTCAAGGTGATTTTTTTTCCATGACCTTCCCTGACACCAAGGTCAGAATGTAAGGTCTGCAGTTTCCCAGATCCTCCTTCCAGCCCTTCTTGTAGATGGGCATCACATTTGCTAATCTCCAGCCCACTGGGACCTCCCCCATTTGCCTGGACTACTGATAAATCATGAGGAATGGCTTGGTGAGCACATTCACCAACTCCTTCAGCACTCTTGGGTGTAATCCATCTCTCCCCATAGACTTGTGGATGTCCAGGTATTGCAACAGGTCACTGATCATTTCCTCTTGGATTATAGAGTCCTCCTTCTGTTCCCCATCCCTGCCTTCCAGCTCGAGGGGCTGGCTACCCAGCAAACAATTAGTCCTGCTATTAAAGACAGAGGCAAAGAAGTCATTAAGTACCTCAGCCTTTTCCTCAAATAGATAAAATTTCCTGGACAGAGAACATTTTCCAGAATTCACTGCAGAATTACTCCCTGGTATATGACTGGACAAGTTTTATATATAAACTACACAGTGCTTGAAACTACACTGATCCTGAAAGGACATGAGAAAATATTCACTGTGAGTTGGCTGCAGGAATTCAAACAGTTCTTTCAGTTCCTGACCACTTCTTTTTCTAATGGCAGAAGTTGATATATTTATCAATAAAAGCAGTTTTCAAGAAATATACATTTTCTTCTAGAGTCCTATACAGTCTTTCTTCAAACACATCACAAAGGTGTACCTATCAAATACTAAGAGAAGGGCAAGCTGAACTATGGTATGTCTGCAGCGTATCTGAAGAATTATCCCAGCTGGCCACAGGTTAGGTAGGTTGGCTGAAGTATAGTCAGAACATAATATGGAGACTTTTTTTCTCAGGGGAGTTTGCACTTATAAGACAATGTGGATTAAATGCATTTTCCATAAGGCACACAGCTCTATTCATGAAATAAACATCTGGAAACTTCAGATATTGAAATATTGACACTCATATATTTTTGTGGACATCATTTACAGGAAGAAATAATGCAAAAATTTCCTTCCCACCTATACTTCTATATGTCTACATACAGTTGCACTATGTCACAAGTGTAGCATGAACATACTCTTCAGAATATAAAAAGGGGTGCTGTTTTCCTCCAGTATACTCTTATTCCCATCCAGATTTTGTAATGTATTTATTTTCATATAGATTATTTATAGATATAAAGTTGACTGAGTTCAGATCAACTCAAAGTATTAATGTATTTTCAGCTTATTGAAGTGTTAGGGAAAAAATCTGCCAGGAAAAAGGTATCTGAATTAGACATTACTATGCTTGTAGATGGAAGCAGGTGAATAATTCACAGAGATTTATTATACAGAGTCAATCACTTTTACTGTTGAAAGAATTTTCATGACCAGATACATTTATTCAAGTTTGTTATCAAAAGTTGTTTAGTGATTTCTGGTCTCTGTTGCTTAAATTGAAATACTGAATATTTAATATTTGAGCTGTGCGGTTTACCTGTTATTGATAGATCAGAAAAACATTCCTCTAGTTTTGTCCTTTTACAAAACAATTTTGTGTAACAGTTTAACGTGAATTTGCAGACCTAAAATCTAGTACCAATAAGCATTGAATTTAAAATTTATTATTTATAAGTTTTCATACTTATAACTCTTGAGCATTTGCAGAGAATGGGAATAAATAAAGAGCAAATGCTTCACTGGGTGTCATTGTAAAAAGAGTATTTCTGATTTTTTTCTCTGAGTGGTAAGAAATTCTAAGGAGAAATATATATGCATTATAGACTGACTTGTTATTCAAGATAATTGGAATTAATTTTTGTGTTTTATATTGTCATTTTTAAACATGATTCTTCCCAAGTAATCTATCAGCAGCACTTTTCACTAAGTAAATCTTCCACTTTACTGTTTTGATAACTTTGTAGGTTTTCCTATTATCATTTGGTTCAACAAAGTTACCACTAAGGAAGATGCAAAGAACAGGATGAGCTTCATCTATGATAATGGATAGCCCTGCCTATTTTTTACCAAATACATCATTATTTTCTGAATGCTTTCCATAATTTTGTGGGTTTGAGCACTTTTTTCCTCTTGATCAGCAATAAGCAAGTCATTCTCTATTGTGCTGGTCTTTCCACTTATTTACTCAGGATTGTCATTAAGAAAAGCTGAAGTGAAGCTTATGATATGAAGGTCTAAAAGAAATTTTATCAATTCTATTAAAAAAAATTATTCCTTCTGCCTCAATAAAAAAGAATGTGGTTAGTTAGTATCTAATTCTGAAGGAAAATTAGTGCCAGTTAGAAATTTGGATAATTTTGAGCTGTATTGAAGAGGTCTATACAAGGAAAAGGAAAAACTCTGAGTCATTAAACCAGTGCTTCATATGCAGGAAGTGAACTGAGACTAAATTGGCTACAGTCATAATTTAGACAAAGATTCAGTAAAGGTAAATTACGGCAATTATTCAGTGCCTGTCATGCATTACTTAATAATACCAGTGAACTATAAAGTGAAAGTATATAACCATTTCAGCAGAGACAGACATATGCTTCATTAACTTTAAACTAGATATTATTTCATACAAGATTAAATAATAATAATTGCTAATATAGATCTTAAACTTAGTAACTTTTCTATCAAAAACAGAAAAATAAATCAACTAAAAGTATGCAACTGCTCAGAAGCCTTCTACCTGCTGTTTTCCTTTCTTTTTTTAAAAACATTATTCATCACTATTAAGCAAGTAATGATTTCACACTGAAAATAAGTTTTAAACTGTATTATCAGGCCTAATCATACTGAATAGTAATATGCCAATATTCATTCAGCATATTTGACCTCCAAGTAACATTCCTTGCTATATTGGAGAAATATCTGAAAGCAGGGTAGAATTTGGGCAATAGTAGGAGTATTACACCTTACGAAAGATGGGTGAAACCTAACTACAGAACTTGAACTGTTAAAAATAATAATAAATTATTTGAAATTATCACACAGTAATAAAACTGGTAGGTATAATGTATTATTAAAAATCTTAATTACACAGACACAAGGACCAAAAACACCTAAAGTTTTACTTGCTTGCCATTATTTGAAGGTTGGGGGTGATTAAAGTAAGGATATTAAAGGTGAAATCCTTTGGTTTCTTTTCCAGGGATCAACAGTCTGGAGAAGACAACAGATGGCCACATTGACTATTGACCACATTTTGACTGATATCAAAGCATACAAGGTTTCTGACAAGTAATACCTAAAGAGAATATAACTCTCTTGAATATGTAATATTTTAAGGACTCAAAGATTAAATACATGTAAAATAAGTTCAAAACAATGAAGATTGTTTCTCTGAGCTGGGAAAAATAGGTAATACATTTTGTATTATGATAGAAATCTTTTAATTTCTATCTCTTCCTCCACTGAAATTAGACAGTAAAGTATACTGACAGGAAAGTAACTTTGTTTATGAGAAACTCAATATGACAAGTTTTTCTAACCTCAGATGCACAACTATTAAAATGAATACATCACACACAATATTCTAGACAGATTTTGGTCTTGCAGTTGGAATAGAAAAAAGTGCCAAAGAACTCAAAAGTCTCCCATAAAATCTGTTTTATATATTTCTTTATTAATAAACATAAACACGTGCACCGTGAACATGACATAAATACATAGTTCCCAGCTGACTGAAACAAAAAACCAAAGCCTTAGTATATGTATAAAGGTTTCTAGAATGATGACCATGATAATTTATACAGCTTTTATGTAAAGGGAGTAAAAGCCTTTTTCTTTTTTCCTTTTTGATTGGAAAATATCTCAAATTTCTTGATGAAAGGAGTAAAAAATAGCTTCACTATTATAACAAAATACCATCTCATCACAAAGATGAAAGTGAGTCAGTGGAACATGGAGCAACTTTACAGGCTGACAGGCCTGTTCCTTTTGGACATTTTTTTGAATGCCAATTAGGTGATAACTAGAATATTGCAAAAGAACTCTTGGTCTAGGAAAAGCCATATACATGCTGATTTTAGTTGACATAGAAATAATAACTCAAAATAACGAAACCAAACTTGCAGATAGAATAATGCATTTTCTTGACCACTTTAGTGAAGGGTCTTGTTAGTACTGCTATTGTACTGCATAATGTTCTTCTTAGCACACAATAATACACCGTTTTCAAGCTATTCAAATGGATGGTTTAGGAATGGCCAATGTTCAACAGTTTGAACAGTAGCCATACTTTATTCAAACAACAGAAGAACAATTTTTCAGCTGCTCCTCAGACTATAGAACAGATGAATTCAGCTATGAGGGTGGACATACTCTGTGTCTGTGTTAAGTTAGAAGGAAAGGATATATTTTTATAACAAAGGTACTGCTGTAGGAAGGAGAAAAATGATTGAGTCATGAACATTTCTGCAGTTACTCTAGAATCCTACAAGTAATATATCATTGAAGGGGTACAACTGAAGGTTAAAATGTCCATGCCTAAATATGAGTATAAAATAGTGACTTTTCTGTTCTTATGGCTGTTATGGACAACCGATCTGACTTCATTCACTCATCTGACTTGTTTTTGTTCACTGACTCAGTATATGAAACTGTAAACAAAAGAAAAAACAACACAAAAGACTGAAGAAGTTTGATGGTGAGTTGATAAACATAAGCAACATAAACATAAGCAACATAAACATGCATCACTAAACGTAGTATTAAATCCATCTCTCATAAATGCAGAGCAGATCTGCATAAGAGATCATTTGGAACATGGGAACACTGTGTGGATCAATATTTCTGCATAGGTGGTGAAGCCACATTTCTGGTGTCTTCCAGCAGCTGGTCATCTTGGCTGCATCCTCCATACACAGAGCCCAAGGGTGTCAGGACCCAGAAACCCTTTTAGACATGCTCCCAGTTATCTCACAAGTCTTGCACTCCTCTCAGCACCAGCAATTGCTACTGCTATTGTTGGTCTCCCATAGTTCAGAGGTAAAAAGAGACACCCAAAAGACACCACAGATGACAAAATTAGATAATAACTTCTATTTGAAGAAAGATAAAACAGTTACTTTGTAGCTATAAAATTTTGCAATTCAAATTGTAGGGATTGATAAGAGTAGGGCAGAAATAGTTGTTAGCTAGAAGAAGTTATGCTAAGGCCTGCAAGGCCGAAAAACAGCCAACACTACCCCGACCTTGAGGGGATAAGACTAAGGATGAGAAAAGCAGAAGCACCTGGCAAAATAGGAGGATAAGAAGAGAAAAACAGGATGCTGAAGGAAGAACACCAAGAGAATCGCCAGCCAATTAAAAGTGTTTGAAGTGCGTGTGGACAGAGTCTGGGTTTGAGTGTGGGGCCAATTAGAAGTGACCTGGGTGCGTGATCAGTGTTGTCTCATGTATAAATATAGCCTGTTGAACTTAATAAAGCGACTTCTGATTACATTCATATTGGCTGTGCTGTCAGAGTCCGTCCCTGCACACTACAGCAAATCACAATTAAAAGAACTAAGGAACAACAGTATTACAAATTTTCCAATCTACTAATACTGTAGTATCTTTCAAAAGTCACCAGTAAGAATTAATTACTTCTTATTGGCTTGGGAATATACTTTCAATATATTTAGTAAACATTGTCCTTATAATTAGTCATTTGAAAAAGGAATGGAGCCTCCTGCGCAGCTGGCCACCATCTTATACCTCTCCTAACTTCATTAGTTTGCTTTTATTCAAAAATATATATTCAAAGGAATTCTAGCTGTCCTGATTTTGAATTAACTTATTTAATTTTTGAATTAATATTAACAGTGTCTGTGAGTTAAAGACAGCTATCTGGCTTGGTTTGACTCTCTGCATTCACTGATACTCATTTTGCAAAAGGCCAACTGCCAACTAATCTGAAAAGCTTTGTAAAATACTTAAAGGAAAGTTTCAGTCTTTCACTATACGAAGTGGTGAAAAGAGTGAGGCTTTTGCTAGAGAAACTTTAGAAAAGAAGGGCAAACATGGAATTACAGATCTCATTCATTTGTTTATTAGGTGCTTTTATGTATAATTTAATATACTTTTTATATATACAGCTGGAAACAATTCCTTAAGAATGTCTGCTCGCTTATTGTAACTAATGAGAAAAGAAGTCAGTGTAGTTTGAAGATACCTTGAAAAGGGAAAGTTTAAAGTGAGAAAATGACTGATGGTTCTGACCTTGGAAGCCTAATAGTAGACACAACCACACTTCTTAGAAAGTCGGTTTGGAAATGGATGAAAACAAAGAAAACAAAGCTGGTTTGTTGTCCTGTTGCCAAAGCAGAAGCCTGTAACATCTCTAAATTTTAAGAGTACAAATTAAGGTACAAACAATATTGGATGACCTTGAACACAAATATAGGAATACTAAAACTGTGAACAAGTGTTCTTTGTAGTACTGTGATAACACAGCCAAACACAACATGCAGTGATTTTACATAAGCTTGTGAGCAATATGATCACCAAAGCAGCACGCAACAAGATTGCAAGATAAAGAGAAGTACAAGGGACTGCAAATAGCTTGGACATCCTGCCAGATACACAAAGAGGCTGAGAAGCAGAACTAAGAATAAGGAAAACAACATCAGGAGCAGCTGAGATAACACTTTTGAAAGGAAAAGAGAGCATAAAATACTGACAATGACCAAGGGAAATTGTAAAATAAAGAAGACACTTTGAGCTCTTATTTGTCTTATCAAATTCTCTGAAGCTGATCAACTTGATCACAGAGACTAAGGCTGATCAAGGATCACAGAATCCTGTGCTAATTAGCATCAGCTCTGTGGCTTTGAATAGTCACAACTGAGTTAGAATGTGTTTGCAAAAGACTAAGTTATTTTATGTAGTGAATATAAAGTGATAATGGGTAATAATGTGTGAGACCTTTTTGTTACTATGGAATGTGTTAGCAAATCAGTTTGGTCAAGCCTTATTGTAAAGTCTGAAAGTGGTCTTCTCTATAAGACTTAACAAACGCTCCCACAACAGCAGTCTAATTCAGTGATATAAAGATAGATACACATGAGTACATGAATGTGAACACACGGTTGCAGCAGTCATGTTCTTTTGAATTGTTTCAGATAAGACTGTTTGTGGCATGATGGCCTAGATTGATGTGAGACAGAAATACAGCTAATTTAGTGCACTTCGGGAGAAAAGTTGAGATGTTTACAATCATGGGATTCTTGTGCTGTATCTGGGGCTGAAGAACTGCTAAGCTGACAGCTGTAATAGCTGAAGGAGGGAGTCTTGTAAAGATAAGACAGTCCTTTTTCGTTTGACAGATAATTTATTTTGGTTTTGTATTCTTCCTTTGTGATGATGTGTGTGGATAAAGAATTACAGAATAATTATTCATCAGAACACTTTCATTAGATACACAATTCACCATTCAGGCTACTGGCAGACTTCCTGACCTCTGCTGTATTGAGCAAGCATTTCACAGAATTTCTTCTGATAATCGGGGATATCAATACACATTTTTGCACAAAAGGCTTGTCAATTAACACAAATACTTGTATTCAAAAATATATATATGAAAAGGACAACCCCAGCCTGAAGCTGCAAGCCATATTCTATTCATGTTGAAGCTCCTAACATGAATCACATCTTTCTAGATCATTCTTTATCTACTTAAACTGTGCCTATTTCGTAGTCTAGATCACATCGTGGAGCTGGATCTTCAGCTTCTTCTCTTAGGCAAGACATGTAACTACTGCTGGCAAACACAGAACAACCAACAGATCTCTGTGTGTGCTCTGCTCCTTTAACACTACTGCTTCTGTCATTATCTATTAGCCTTTCTTTTCTTCATTATCTCGTCTTCATATTTCTGCATAATTTTCAATAGCTGCAATATTTGAATTAAAAGTACATTTTTGATTACAATAGAAAATTTGAACTTGAACCAGTCAGTTAAGGAAAATCCAGTAAAGTGGGTGAGAAGCCATGCATAATATTGATATTTCTCTTTTTCTAGATATTTTCTATACTTCCAACGTGGGGAGTTCAATGGGTGAATATCTACAGAAGAACAGAAGAAGGATAGCAGATCTTGCCTTCAGATTCCTTGGATTTTCACATAGTCAGCCCTTCCCACATAATTTAGTGTCACTACCTCCAAACTGAAGAGCGGAGAAGAATGAACAGGTGTTACAGTATAGCCATTGACCACCAAGAAGGAAAAAAAGAGATTAGAAACAAAGAAACTGTTGATGTTGTAACACTGCTCATATATTTTATATTCCTTTTGAGCAGATACTGATAACAGCATCTTTACTCTCAGAGTAATTTTTCAATGACTGACAACGTCAATCCAATTATCTTATAGACAATCAAGGCAGCAAACTTCAGAATTTCACTTCTGACCTAAATGAAAATACTCAGGTTCCTTTGTATACTAGGAACTGTCACAGCCAATAATAATGACCTATAAGAAAAGATTAATTAGCTAAGAGCAAATAAAGAAAGTAAATCCCTCCATATTGTATTTTTGTCAATTTCTTTGGATTTTTTTCTTTCATCGGTGTTTTTATGTCCAGTTGTGTGCAGGAGAGGGAAACTGTCATGAGCCTGGCTTTAAGAAAATACATATGTATAAACAAATTTTAGGTGCTAAAGAGAAGCATTGCATTACTATGAATGCAGACACAAATTAACCTCAAATGTACGTCCCTTTTTACATAAAAGTAATGATTCTTGGGTCAAACATAGCCTTACTCAGTGCACGATTGAAAAAAACAAGTAGAGGAAAACTGTGTGTTAGCTCTGGTAATAGTTCTGTGAACAGTTGCTACCTGTGCCCATTGGGTCCCCAAGACAACCCAGGTTACCAAATCCAAGAAGCTCTTTGACCTCAATTCCAGCAGGAGAGGCAAGACATCCAAATGGAGAGCAGTGAGTGGTTATTTCTACATGTGCTTTAAAAGGAACATGCACCTACAAAGGTCCAATTTCTTTCCCAAAATTCAGACATTTCTTACACTATTTCATGAGAAGCTTGTTACTACTTGTTCTCTTTAAAAGCTTGAAAATCTTGAAAAGATCTGAAGAGAAAAATATAAACAGAGAGCTGAATCATAATACTATGTAGGTTTTAATAACATTTACTAATCTGGGGATTTGTTCCCACAGGAAATTGATTGAAACCAGATGGCCAGTAACACTTCTATAAACACACAGCAATCTCTTGTACAGCAAGCAAAACACCCTAAAAATTAAGGCAAAAGTATTAGTCAGTGTTTTAATCTGTAATATATTCTGTAATTAATTTGCAGGTAAGCATTATAAATTTAATTTAAAAGATATCTTTTATCACATGTTGTCATTATTTTCTTTCACTCAGACATTTATAGTGAGAGTTCTGTCTTCCTGAATAGAAAGTGAAAGTCCTAAAACACAATTTAAAATTCTGTCATTCCAGGACTTGAATCACAGTAGCATGTTGTCAGCAAGAATTAAAAACTTGTTGAGTATAGTTTTGCAGTTTTTATAGAACTTTTATTTTAAACTGGCAAGGTTTTTCAGCTCATACCCTCCCCTCTTCCAACTTTTCAAATATTTTTGGATAAACATTGAAATTCTCATCATACATTTTATTCAGATGGTATTTTAGAAACATACTTTCCCCTAACCTCCCCCAGTTTGAAATTAAAATTGCATAACTTGTATACTAAACAAGCTCCTGTATTATTTTTCTTTATTGTTTCTTCAGAAACTGCGACAGGAATCCTCTTCCTTTATCTAAAGGCGTCCTTTCATTGAAGACATTTGTGGCTTAGAAACGGGTAGATCACAGAACTCTTTTTATCTCCCTTTTTCAAAATGTCTGTTTCGTGCCTCTAAACTAGCCGTAAATCATAAAACCTAGGATTAAAAAAAGACCAAAACCAAACACATGAAGGGAAATAAATCTCACCAGAGAAATAAAAGATAAAGCCTCTTTTATTTCCTGGTCTACATGAAATATTATTTATAAAGACTAAAAATTAATTTTAAAAACCCCACCCAAATTACTGAACTAGGAAATTGTTATTGAAGTTGATGTACAGAAAATGATTTCTGGCATAAACTCCTACAACTCCCTATAAGCTACCAGAATAGTTGCATATGAATGCCAAAATCTCATGTATACATGGATCCATTCTATTTGTTCACCTTCAGTAAATTCAACAACATCCCTTCTGAAGTTTCCTGCTTCCTCTAATGTCAATAATCAGAAGCTTGCATTGTCAATCACAGAAAAATGCTCCTTTGCCCTCTGTTACACAGTGTGTTTTATTCTACATTTCTAACAGCTTTTTCTGGAATCATATTAGCATTCATTGAACTGCATGTATTGTACTCCTTTTCTCTCCCCAGTCTGACAACACATGTAAGCTTTTCATAAATGCATTGACTATGTGCTGATGTGTACTCAATAACCTGTAGCTTGAATGAGATATTAAAATTATCCATTACTTCTTGGTGTAGAAGTGGATTTGAAGAAAACTGCAAAGGAAAAAAGTATCCTTGTAGAATTTCTATTTAGTTCTCCTAAAATTCACTGAGTATGGTAAAATTATTCAATATTCTGTCATGCATGGTAGTCAGATATCTACAATAACACAGACAACCAAAATTTCGTCTGTCTTTTTGAAATGTGCTTTTATGGGTATTAAGGGAATTTTACTCAGTTCAACTGAATAAATGACCTCATTAAAGTTAGTAACATAAAATTCCCTTTATTGTAGGGATTGAACAATTTTGTTGGCAAAGGATTATTTGTCTCATGAGTAGTGATCCCTACCTTCCATTCAGAAATACTGAGATTATGTCTCATACCAAAATGTAGCTACATTCCATGTTCAGAAACTTATTCAATAGTTCTTGAAAAGGAACCAAGACTATACAAATCTACAAGTCTTTTCAGCTGATTTGTACACTGTTTCCAGTTTGCAATTAAGGCTCATGCCTTGGATATACTCTGATAGTTCATCCCTTAAAACCAAGTTAAATCGTCCAGGAGATAATACAATCAGGTATGTATATATGTGCATATGTGCACACCCATGCAAAAACATGCTGTTATAGATGCTCCTCAGGCACCGGTTCATGTGCAACTAGAACAGCTGCAAGAAAGGTCACATTAGGGCTTGCTTTCCTCTGTACTGTGAATCCTGAGTCTTGGAGGCCATTAAAACATGACTTAGAGATACCCTTAGGCAAAATTCTAACAGAGCTGAAGCTTTATCAGACTTTTACTGAAGATAAACGTCTAGGCACTCTGAGTCTCACACTTTCTCTGCTGTAAAATGGAAGCAGCATGAATTTCTGCTACATTTGCTAATGAGGTCAGGTTTTTATATGGCTTTTGTTGGAAACATAACTAACGATGCTGGAATTAAATGTCAGTGTTCACCTGGATTGGATTTTGTCAGTCTTGCATAGTTCATTACTAGATCAGTGCAGACATGTAGTTTTGCCGATACTGTACTGCAGTTAAATTCTTCGATCATACCTGACACTACTTTTTTACAGTATGATAAAAGCTGCATTTCATTAAGGCCCACATTTTTCTTTGAGAAAGAAGGGGAACTTCTATTATCATAGCTTTTAAACAGAAAGAAGAAAAAATAACTGTAGAGAGTTAAAAGTTATATTTTGCCAGTGTCCAATGTTCTGGGAAAAAATCTTATGTCACTAAAAAGTCTGATATTTACTATATCGTCTTAAACTGTTAATAAGAAATTTACATACTTGAGGTATTAGATTTCTAAGCTGGAACCTCTTCGCAGAATCACTGAATTGTCATGGTTGGAAAAGACCTCTAAGATCACCGTGTCCAACTCTCAACACCTCACCACTCCACTAGAGGATCTCCTGAAGTGCCTCATCCATGTATTTTTTTAATACCTCCAGGTATGGTGACCCCACCACCTCCCTGGGCAGCCCCTTCCAGCACCTGACTTTCAGTAAAGAAATTCTTCCTAATAGCTAATCTAAACCTCCCCTGGTACAACTTCAGGCCATTTCCTCTAGTACGGTCATTACTGACTTGAGAGAAGAGGCCATACTCACCTCACTTCAACCTCCTTTCAGGTAGTTGCAGAGGGTTATAAGGTCTCCCTTCAGTGTCGTCTTCTCCAAGCTAAACAATCCCAATTCTCTCAGCCTCTCCTCAGAGGACTTGTTCTCCAGACCCTTCATCAGCTTGGTTTCCCTTCTCTGAACTCACTCCAGCAACTCAATGTCTTTCTGGTGGTGAGGTGCCCAGAATTGTAATTGAGGTGTAGCCTCACCAGTGCTGAGTATGATCACTGCCCTTCTCTGATGGCCACACCATTTCTGATACAGGCCAGGATGCCACTGGCCTTCTTGGCCACCTGGACACACTGCTGGCTAATTTTCAACAGGGTGTCCACAAGCACACCTAGGTCCTTTTCCACCGGACAGCTTTCCAGCCACTATTTCCCAAGACTGTAGCATTACCTGGGGTTGTTTCTGACCAAAATGCAGGACCTGGCACTTTGCCTTGATAAACCTCATCCCATTGGCTTCAGCCCATTGATCCAACCTGTCCAGATCCCTCAGCAGAGCCTTCATAACCTCAAGCAGATGAACACGCCTACCCAGTTTGGTGTCATCTGCAAGCTTACTGAGGAAGCACTCAATCCCCTCATCTAGGTCATTGATAACAATATTGAACAAGACTGGCCCCAAAACTGAGTCCTGCGGGACACCACTGGTGACTATTCACCAACTGGATTTAATTCCATTCACTATAAATCTCTGGGCCTGGTCTGCCAGCCAGTTTTAATCCACCTATCTATGCTATGAGCCACCAGCTTCTCTAACAAAATGCTGTGGGAGATGGTGTCAAAGGCCTTGCTAAAGTCCAGGTAGACAACATCCACAGCCTTTTCCTGATCCACTAGGCGGGTCACCCAGTCATAAAATGAGATCAATTCGGCTAAGCAGGACCTGCCTCTTCTGAACCCTTGCTGTCTGGGCCTGATCCCTTGGCCGTCCTGCACTTGCCACGTGAGTTCACTCAAAAAGAACCTCTCCATAATTTTTCCAGGTACCAAGGTCAGACTGATCCCATCCAGCCTCATGGACTTGTGAATGTCCAGGTGCTGCAACAGATCATTAACTGCTTCCTCCTGGAATATGGGGAGTTGTTCTGCTCTCCATCTTTACCTTCCAGCTCAGGAGGCTGAATATCCCTGAATACCCTGCAGGTAGTTAGTGTGACTAATAAAGACTGAGGTGTTGATTATCGCAACCTTGTCCTCATCCTTTGTTGTAATGTCACTCTCCCACCCTGTACCCGGTAAAGGATGGAGATTGTCTCTGGCTCTCTTTTTATTGTTAATGTATTTGTAAAAACTTTTTCTGTTGTCCCTTATGATAGTGGCTAGATTGAGTTCCATCTGGGCTTTTGCATTTCTAATTTGTTCTCTGCATGACCTAATGAGATCCTTGTACTCATCTTGAGATGCCTGCCCCTTCTTCCAAAGGAGGGAAACTCTCCTGTTTTTTCATGAGTTCCAGCAAAAGCTCCCTGTCCAGCCAGGCCATTCCCGTCATTTCGTTTTATGGTGCATGGGGACAGCTGCTCCTGCATTTTTAAGATTTCCTTCACAAATATTGTCCAGCCTTCCTGGACCCCTTTGCCCTTCAGGACTGTCTCCCAAGTGAAAGCAGGAGACTGGATGTCTGGTGGAGTTTCACTAATCTTTGAACAAGCAACAACAATAAAGTGGTAGTTGTATAATAGGGACATCCTGTGAAACTCATAACCTTGTAGATAGTGTTTATCTCCAGGAACAGGACAGCAAGACATCTCAAGGCACCTGAGCATGCTGAACAGACAAGAACTGGCAAAAATAAGGATTTTAGGCTTTAGGTCATTAAAAGAACACGGTGATGAAGAAGAGAAGATGAAGTAAATGTCCACCAGAGGTCATGGAAGATCACTGAGGGAAGAAAAGACCCTAACCCTAATTTTATTATGCATGCTCGGGCTATGTAAATGAATTCTAGGAACTCATTAGTGTAAGACTGCCCTTTTTAAGAAATATAATGAATCTGTATGTTTAGTCTGCATATAAAATGTGTATCCAGCTTGTATTGGCACGTACATTTGGAGGAGTGATCCCCTGTGCGTCCGGCACCACAAAACAAAGAATGCCTGCTTAATTACTTTGGTTATTGAGTTTTTCACTGCATCACAAGACACTCTCAGAACTGATGTCCTGAACAGGCCAAAGTCTGCCCTACAGAACTCCAAGGGGGAGGTTTTGCTGACCCCCTTCCTTACTTCACTAAGGATCGTGAACACTTTTTACTGAAGAAAGTTGCTCTAGACTATGTTGTACTTTAGAGGCAAATCTTAGTTCTTAACCCCTTATTCGTACTGCCTGTCTAAGCAAAAGAACTCTACTTCTGAAATAAGGAAAAAAGCCCATCTATCTCTTTCATACAAAGGAATTCCTACAAAATACTTGCTTTTGTACTTTTCCATTCCCTTTACAGCTGGATGAGGATTTCTGATATATGCAATAAAACTAAACACTTTAAACAATTGAACATGAAATTAGATTCCTCTTTTCCAAATGTGTGTTTCTACTGAAAGAATATATTACTTTTTCTTTTATTTCCTAAGCATAGTACAGTCTTTCTAGAACACCTGCAACAAGCTGTTAACGATATATAAAATTTTGTATTTATCCCTCCCTCACACCATACCTCAGAATATACAGTGCTAATGATTGTGGTTTCAGGTAATCTTCAGCTCTATGACAGCCTAAAAGGCTTGCCAAGACAAGCAGCATACCAAACAATCTTCAAACTGTCTATTTTTGCATTTTTTTTGTAACCAATCCATCCTCTATCAAAAGGTAGAGATAAAAGGAGAGGAGGGGGAAATGATTAATCTGAGAACACAGCTGACATTAAGCTCCTCTTAAGCAAGAGTGAAAAATCACCCTAACAATGTTGCAGTATGTATGTACGTATTGGCCTTTTGGGCTGCAAGTGCACTTGTTGTCTCATGTCCAGCTTCTCATCCACCAGAGCCCCCAAGTCCTTCTCTGTAGGGATGCTTTTTATCACTTCAGCCCCCATCCTGTATTGATAACGAGGACTGTTCCTGCCCAGGTGCAGAACCCTGCACTTGGTTTTGTCGAACCTCATGAGGTTCACCTGGGCCCACTTCTCCAGCTTGTCCAGATCCCTCTGGATGACATCCCATCCCTCTGGTAATTCAACAACACCACCCAGCTTGGTGTCGTCTGCAAACCTGCTGATTGTGCACTCTATCCCATTGTCTGTCATTGATGAAAATATTAAACAGCACTGGTCCCCATACCCAAGTTGTCACTGCTTTCCATCTGGACTTTGATCCATTGGCCATTACCCTCTGGACGTGACTATCCAGACAATGCCTTATCCACGGAACAGCCCACCCATCCAATTCATATCTCTCCAACTTGGCGAGGATGATGTTGTGGGGGAACTGTCAAAGGCCTTGCAGAAGTCCAGGTAGATGACATCCATTGCTCTTCCCTTGTGCACTGATGAAGTCACTCCATTGTAGGAAGCCGCCAGGTTGGTTGTTGATTAAGTGCTTAAGGGCATGGTTTAGTGGTGAGACTGGCTGTGTTAGGTTAATGGTTGGACTCAGAGACATTAAAGGTCTTTTCCAACCAAAATTATTCTATGTTTCTATGATTTTGACAGACCCAGAGGACCCATGAATTCTTGGCATCTCAGGAAAGGCTATTTCAGGATGCGAAGGGTACCAGTGGTACATCACATACACACCCATGCAGTCAAGAGTCAGGCCAGTGAAGAACATCAAAACAACCAGCAGGTGGATCAGGCTGCCACGATTGGAGTGGCTGAGGTGGATTTGAACTGGCAACATAAGGGTGAATTATTTATAGCTTAGTCTGCCCATGACAGCTGAGGTCATCAAGGAATTGATGCAACATATAGATGAGTTTGAGATCAAGGGGTCACCTGACCATAGAAACTATCACAGAAGTTATCCATGAATGTGAAATGTGCTGCAATCAAGAAGCCAAGAGTTTCAAGCCTCTGTGGTATGGAGGACAATGGTTGTAATAGAAACATGGAGTGGTCTGGCAGACTGATTGTATCACACTCCCACAAACCCACCAGAGGAATTCCTATGTTCTCACAACGGTGGAAGCAACCATTGCATAGCTGGAAACATGTCCTGTGCCCCATGCCACTGCTTGGAACACTGTCTTGGCCCTGAAATGCAAGTCTTATGGCAACATGGCACCCCAGAAAGAATCGAATCAGACAACAGGATTCATTCCTGAAAAAGCCTCATAGAAGCCTAGGCCAAAGAGCATGGCCTCAAGTGGTTCTATCACATCCCCTATCATGCACCAGCCTCTGGGAGGAGTAAATGATATAATGGACTGTTAAAAACTACACTGAAAACAATGGGGAATGGGACCTTCAAATTTGGGGTCACACAACTTATTCATTAACGCAAGCGGATCTGTCAATAGAGCAGGCCCTGCCCAGTCAAAACTCCCACATGCTGTAGAAAGGGATAAAGCCCCTGTACTGCACATGAAAAATATATTAAGGAAGATGGTCTGGGTTAGTCCCTCCTTTGGGCAGAGGCAAACACATCCACTGAATTGCTTTTGCTTAGGGGCCTGGGTGTACTTGGTGGGTGATGCAGGACAAAGAAGTCCAATGTGCACCTCAGTGGGGTTTGATTTTGGGTGAGAACAGACAGTGAGTTATATTGTATGATGTTAATTGTTGAAAAAATCTGTTGGGCATGAAATAGATGGTGCAGAATAAAGGGTGGATAATGTCCTGGGTTTGGCTAGGATGGGGTTAATTTTCACCAGAAGCTGGGAGGAGGGCCACAGCCAGGGTAGAAAACCCAGCCAACCAATGTCTTATTTGATACCATATTGATAGTCATGTCATCTATATGAAGGAAGGTGTCCAGATGGGTGAGGCACAGCCTCTGGCACAGGCTGTGCTGGCAGTGCAGCCTTAGGTGGTTGCATTTGTTCTATATCAGTCACTTTGTATATTATTTCATTACTATTATTGGTGTTGTTACTTCTCCTCTTGCATTGTTCTTTTAAATTCTTATCACAACCCATGAGGTTTTGCCTTTTTCTCCCAAATTCTCTTTCTTGTCTGGGGAGAAGGTGTGAGTGTGAGCAAGGGTCCACATGGTGCTCAGTTCCCAGCTGGGTCTAAACCACAAGATTCCATACTGAAACATGGTGAGATTCTTAAAACTGGCAAAAGAAAAAAGAAAAACCTTTATGGCAACAAGAATTTCCCAAGTTACTTTGAAGTGGATTCATAGCTCTTTACCACTTTCTCCCAAGATGAGCTTTAAGAGACAGCAGTCATAATAACAGTGACAGATAGTCCTTAGCACATCAGACTGAACCCTCTGTTTGCCCAGAAGTGCCAGGTGACTCACTGAGAATACTGATTTCAGAAGTTATAAAAGCAACAGAGTTTGCTAAAAAATGCAGATCTCTAAGGTCTTACAAATAAAGTGACATTCTTGTGATGACTTAATTTTATTAGCTTCCTACATCCAATATGAGAATAGAATGTAACTTTCAGCACATGGAACCTCAATATGTGTTCTCTGTTAAACGGATTACTAATTTTTCTTTCAACCAAAATGATAACATCAGACAGCTGTCAACACTTCCAGTTCAGCTTTCAGCTTAGGTGCTGAAGTTTGACTATGTTGACTTTAACATAAAATATTTTTGCCAAGCTGAAACCTGTTCTTTCATGTACAAGGGAAACTTATCAGGCTCCTTTAATGTCATCACTTGAGGCACTGGCTAAAGTTGCACCCCACTGAGATATCATTTATCGTTTCACTTAACTAATACATTTAACTTAAATAATACTTTTGATTCTAATTGCTGTTGTGATATTAGGTGGAAACTCATTTTCTTCATGTAATTGTATCAAAATAAATGCTAAACTTAAATTCATTTTTCTGTTTTTTCATTTAAAACAACCATTTTTTTAAAGTTTGTATGTAAATAGTTTCCTTGTTATTGTTTCATTATGTGCAGAAACAATACAAATCACTTGGTAATTGTTATTTTAGGTAACGTTTCCCCATGGAAATGTAAAAGTTGTAAAGAGTGCAGAACACATTAGAAGGCAATTTAAGTTAAATGTATCTCTGGGACTAGTTTGCTGTGCCTGCAGCTGCTTTTTGCATGGAAAAGGCACAAATGTAGAAGATATTGTTTAACAGCTACTGAAATCATACAGTGATCATACATTTAAATATTGATGCTAGTTTTCAATGCCCAGATAATTTTTAGTCTAGAAGACACCACGATCTGTACCAAGCCAAGATTTCACACTGAAACATCAGTGCTAATTGATAATATCGATATAATTGAGATTATTATTGATAATTTTTTTTTTCTCTTTTTTTTTTTTTTTTTGTTTCCCTCAGGGAATAGGTATTACTGCATAATTACATGGGAACTATGGAACCCACTAAGTCAAGAGTTTACTTAATACTATAGAGAAATTTAAAGGTATCAGAATTATAATAACATCTGCAAATATATAACACAAAATTCCCTGTCACAAACATGGATTTGAAAAAGATCATAAGTGCTACAAACTAGCAAGTTTATCTTCTACTCCTGGTAAGTTGGATGAATCTGTGATAAGCAATAAGCTCACTGAACACAGAGAAGTACTTGGAAAAAAGCTTATGCGGTTTCTGTAACAGGAAATCCTGTCTCACAAAAGTTTGACAAGGGGTTCAGTAACAATGTGGGAAAAAGCAGTCTAGAGAACATAGTACTACACTAAGATTTTTTAAAAGATTTCACAGTAAAAGTCACTAAAGAAACTAATTTGATATAAGATTAGAGGAAACGTCATTTAATTAAATGAAAGCCCATCAAAGATAAGGAAGCAAAAAGCAGGGCCTGACAGGTCTTTTTCAGGATGCAGAAGGCTTAGCAACATTCCAAAACACCAAATGGATCAGTGTTAACATTAATTTTGTTCGATGTATTCACTGATGATCTAGAAAAAAATGTCAACATTGAAATTAGCAGACTTTCAGACAGAGCTTTTTTGGATAGTCCATGTTACCCAAAAACTCCAGAGTTTATGTAAGTGAACTCTCAGTCACAAAACTGAGAGAGGGGTCAATGAGCAACAGAACTAGCAGTTCATGTAGGGAAAAATAATCTAAACCATGATTACACAATGTTCACACCTCAGGAAAGATTTTGGAGTCACAACTGATGGTTCATTGAAATCCTAAACCTGACATGCAGGGCAGTCAAAAAAATGCAAAGTAAATCTGTGTTTCATCAAGAAATATGGTTAAGAACTAAGACAAAAGTTGTCATTTTGCTGCAATATAATAGCTATGTACGTCTACATCTTGCTTTTACCATATTGTTTGCATTTACAGTGTAGGAGAAAGCATCTTTTCAGTCTCAGCACCAGGAGGATCAACACATTTTAGCATTATCACAGTCTAATAAATCTTATTTCTTATTATTGTGATACCCAAAAAAATAATATTTAGCTATTCTCTGCCACATGCTGATGAATAATAGGCTGTCATGAGCTCCTTTTATATTACTGTATTTTTTATACAAACAAAAAAGGAAAAGGACAATAAAAAATCTCAGATTAGAGAAACAACAACAGAGCCACAACATTTATACTCCAGACAGAGTAACTGTAAAGCTACTTACTAAATTAAAAAACTGCATCAGTGAACATTGAAACAATGGTATCCTTCCTTCTTCATATAGTCAGAATAATCACTAATGTCTTGACTGTTAAAAGTTTAGACAACAGTTACTTAGCTAACATAACATTCCCTTTTCTTTGCTTCTAGCACATTCGTTGTTTAAGCAGGTCAGCAAGACTGCAAACAACATTGTAACAGGAATGAATTAAGTGCACATGCCGTAAATTCCAAATTCTGGAAAGATCTACAACACCATAACTTTCAATGAAATTTTACTATCAAATTTTTTTCTTCATCAAGTATAAATAAGCTGTCACAAAATACACTGTTATGCACTTTTAGTTACTACTGGCTGTTTATTACATGTCACCATCAATATCATGCAATTTCCCTTCCTCTTTACTCTTTTCTGATCATGATTTCAGTTTAGCTGGGGACAGTCAGATGAGTATTAGTTACTGACCTCCCTAGGAATCAGTCAACAGTTCATCATCCTCTTGAGGCAGGACTCAGTCCTGCGATGGAGGAAATTGAGGTGTCGTATAAAACAGGGGAGCCAATTCCTTTTTGGACTTCAGATTGCAGACTGTTGCATAAGGACTCCTTATACTTATAGATACTTGCAGCTAGAGCCAATAAAATGCTTAAGCAATGCTAAGTTCAGTACCATTTTTGAGATATCTAACCTCCAAAGAGCACCCACTATAAGGAGAGTTAAAGAACCCTTGTTGCACCCACACCGCAGCCATTGAGATGAGCACTGCAGACTACAGTCCCTTTGGCTTCCCCAGTCAATTTCCTTTAGTCTCAAGAGCTTAGACTTCATTCACATCTTATAGAGAAGCTGCCTAATGAAAGGAATTGGGAAATGTTTTCTCTCTAATAGTACTCAGGATAGCATCCCCTGGCAAGAATACAGGAATAGAATGAACATACAGTAAATTTTCCCAACTCCCATCCATCTGAAATTTCAAGACTTCAAGAGTCAGAAGATAGTATCTTGGTGATAGCTTTAGTGATATTTTTTCTGATGAAATTTGTCAAGATTCTTTCTGAATTCATATAAACCTAAATAATAAACTTAAATTTAAAAAATAATTTTAAAAAAATGCAGCCATAGTCCACACCATGTGAATAATTTTAATTTTTGTTCCAATCTTCCACCTACTAACAAAGTCTCTACTTCTTATTTTATAAGGATAATTGAACAATAGTTTTCCAATGCACCTTCTCTACTCCACTCAGGATTTCACTGAGTTAGTTGTATGTGTATTATGGTACCCATTGCAAAGAGGAGAAAGAGGGCAATTATTACTCTTTGAAGGAATAAACACCATTCTTCATTGATCTCAGATTCAACAAATCCGGTGTGGCAAGCTATCCATACTTGAAATATTCTACCTTTCTGCTCAGTGACCTGCAGATGCAATTGAGGGACTTTTGTTGTACTTTCCCTAGTCTGCAACCACTCTCTCACACCCCTCGCAGATTAAAGGCAACCAACTTCCTAATTTTACCAAGTTGATTCTTTATGTGATTATGTTATTAATCGTGTCTGTTAAATACTCAGATATTTTAAGTGTGGATGCTTAGACAATTGAAATTACAGTAAGTGTGGAGAGAAAAGAGGATAGTACAGAGCTGAAAATCAGAAAAGGTAGAATTTTTAAGATGGATCTGCAATGAACACAGCACTAAAGTCAATAATATCGTGGAAGTTACTGTTGTCATATTGAGGACAGGTGAAATGTTGTCTGTAATAGTGAACAAGTATGTTTATGCAGTAATAGGAATATACATACCCTTAGAAGCTAATTCTGCTAATGAACTTGTCAGTAGTTGACATATCAGGAAACTGTTACATCCACAAAAGATGAGCTGAGTGTAGATCATTGAAAAAATTTGCTGAAATTTACTTCTTTTTTTTTCCCAAAGAAGTTGCTGCAGTGAAATAACTACTTTGATAATTTAAAATAGAAGACATTCCATATTTTTTTCAGCTGAGTGATTGTACTGATGCAAGCTACTAAACTCAAACTGACAGAAAAAGAATAAAAGAAACTATACAATGGAATGCCTATTCATTATCTACACTTCAATTTATAAAAATACATTTATCATATTGTCTAGGTATATACATCAATTTTGAAACCACAAAACCTAAAAACCAGCTGAATTGATTTTTAAAAGATGAGTCAAAGTTAAAGGATATTCTTGAGCCATGGATTATAACCCTCAGTCCTGCTTAATTTTAGGTTAAAGTTTGTTGAAATGCAAGTTGTAACAAACCCCATCATCCTTGGTTTGGTTAGGATAGGGTTAATTTCCATCAGGAGCTGGTGGTGGTGGAGCCACAGCCAGGGTAGACAACTGAACCAGCCACTGAGTTATTTGATACCATACTGACATCATGCCCACTAAATAAGGATAGGGGTGGGCTAGGCAAAGGGTGGTCGCGAGTGCAGTCTGTGCAATTGGGGCAGCTTTAGACAGATGTTTTGTTCTATATTATTTACTATGTATATTGTTTCGTTACTATTACTGTCATTATTGTCATTACCCCTCCTTTTGCATTGTTCTATTAAATTATCCTTACCTCAACCCACAGGGTTTTGCCTTTTTACTCACTATTCTCTTTCCCTTCCCACCATGGGGAGTAGTGGTTTAATGGGCAGCCACACAGAGCTCAGCACCCAGATGGGTCTAAACCACAACACCCATTCAGGCACTTTTTTCTTTTTCCAAAACTTTAAATTTACAGCAGAATAAACTATGACCATCACACATTTTATAAGGAAACTGCAAATTTCAGATATATTTTTCTCCTTTTCTGACATTTCTAGAATGATCAGTCATACTGACATAGCTCTAGTAATTCTGTTGCAATGTAAAGCAAGGAGCAATCAAGCCACTTCCCTGATTCTTGAATTCCAAACCAATCTGGCAATATTAAATATTTCTGTATTCCTGTTGTACTTTTTTGCACTTAACAAGGTCTCTTCATTCACAAATGGCATACTAACCTGATAATTAGAATAGCTCTTTTTACTAAGGGAGCATTAGTTATGGAAGGATAGTAATATAAAAATATTTGAAATGTAGTGGAGACTGTTAGGGTTTTCATTTTACAAATAGATTTTAGATCATGCAATAAACAATTAGCTTTAACAATTAGCCTTAATGCTCAAAGGAATATGATGTCCTGAAATTTTTCTGAACTTTTTTTACATTTTACATCTCCCTAACATATGGAGTTAAACGAATCCTTATCTGGAGTCTTTTCTGTTACACTAATGCTACACCGTGTCGCATGAAAAGGGTCAAGTAATTTGGCAGAAAATAAACCCCCTTGTGTTCCAGCTGGTCCTCAGATATCAGAAAGGCTGGGGGCACCTGGGCTTAGATTCTGAGTGATGTCCAATTTGGCACTATTAGTCCGGTCGCATTCAGTGTATCTGAACTATCACTGCTTGCGTCCCAGTCCAGTCGCGTTCAGCCCATCTGAACTAACATGGCTCCAGATTCTCTAACAGCACACTGCACTCCCTGCCTAGTCACACTCCATGGTACCAAGCAGCCAGTAAGGAGCTGACGGCGCCCAATGAGAGAACTTCTGTGACTAGATGCATGAAAAGTGCAGTTTATTGAGAGCAACAGAAATACAAGTTCCTTTAGGTTGCCAGTGATAAACACAATGTCTGCAAAGGAGATATATGTATATATATATACGGTATACCAAACACGTTAAATCAAAGAGCAGCTCAAGAAGATTTCTAAGTTTAAGAGTCCGGATCTTACCCAAAGGCATCCCTAAGAGGCAGGGAAGCGAGGTTCAGCCCATCGACTGATCCCAGGAGTCAGAGATGGATCATGATGATGTCTTCCCTGACACGCCCCCTTACTTAAACCATTTTTATAATAATTTTTACCTTCAAGATGGAGCTTGAGTGAGTCTAGTCATAAACACCTTTATTATGATTGGTATATATTTATTTCGCTTTGCTTTTAAAGATATAGCTGAAGAAAATTCACAGTGCAAGCTCAGTGAGGGGTGGTCGCACTTTGGAGGCAGATAGCCTTTGGGATGTAGGTGTGTTTTGGTATTATAATGACATTATAATGAGCCAAGTTCGCACAAGGACAGCACTTTGTCAAAAACTGTCAGACTGTTGGCACAGGGTCGCAAGCAGGCAGCTTATTAGTCCTGTAGAACAATCAAGTTCCTATCTCTGCTGTCATTTCACAGGTCCTGGCAGTGGAATCTCCACTTCACTCCATCCCTTGTGATGCTTGAAGGCAGTGTTGCCTAGGGAACTGTTGTGAAATGGATTCCTTGCATATCAGTTGCACTCTACCCTTAAAGTTTCTCTGATGTTATACCTTTCCTTAATGTGTGAACAATGCTGCACCTTTTGTATGATTTTAATTTTTAAGTCACCTCCAGTCATTATTCCACACACAGCTGCTGTTGCTCAGTTTAAAACGAGATAGAGTACATTTTTTGCCACTTTTGTTAGAGTAAGTCAAACCACATCAGACCTAAAGGAAACACATTTATTTTTCATATTGTGATTGCACTGAGAATGACAATGATCTTGTGTATTGATATACTCAGCAGTAAAGAGAAATTGAGACATTCTTCAAAGTGACAGGCAGACTTGGTGAAAGATAGTCATATTCTGTTCTGAATTTCAGACTTCTTACATCATCTTACAACTAAAGTGTTCCTTTAGTGAGATGAGATTTATATTTCAATCAAACAGCAGTAGATTTAATAGCATCTGAAACAAGAAGTTTGGTGACTTGGTCCCAGAAGTACTCTGGAGCGGAGTTCTTCTCACAGAATTATTGTGTAGGAGTACTGTAATTGACAGCAGATTTTAGAGCCTGAGTTCCTAAGTGAGTGGAAACTGTTTAGGCAGCTCATAAGCAAGTGTCATGATTAATACAGGCGGGCAGCTAAGCACCACAGAAACTCACTCACTCCCTGTGGTCAGATGGAGAAGTGGGCCAGAAGGGTAAAAATGAGAAGATGCATGTGTTGAAATAGATACAGATTAATAGGGAAAGAAAAAACCACATGCATAAACAAAGCAGTATAAAGAAATCATTCACTACTTCCCATTGACAGGCAGGCACCCAGGCATCTCCAGGAAGCAAAGCTTCATTACACATAATTGATACTTTGGAAGACAGATGCCGTAACTTTAAACATGATCCCCTTCCTTCTTCTTCCATTGCTCCTCATGACGTTGTATGGTCTGGGCCATCACTTTAGTCATTTGGGGTCAACTGTTCCATTTGTGTCCTCTCCAAACTCTGTGTGCCCCCCTCAGCTTTCTTGCTGGTAGGGTAGTGTGAGAAGCAGAAAAAACACTGTTGCTGTGCAAGCACTGCTCAGCAATAACTAAAAAATCCAGCAGTATCAATATCATTTTCATCACAAGTCCAAAACATAGCCTCATAACCGCTACTGTGAAGAAATTTAACCATGCCAGATAAAACCAGTACAGCAAGGAACCCTACCTTTCAGTCTTGTCACGGTTTAGGGTCAGGGTGGCCCCTTAGACCTATAACAGATGCTCTCTGTTAACCCCTCTCCCT
>WTSP01051203.1:0-26022 GCA_025331215.1 Actenoides lindsayi | reverse complement strand
GCGGGGCCAGAGGAGCCCCAGCAATGCTGGGAGGGCTGGAACCCCTCTGCTGGGAGGCCAGGCTGGGAGAGCTGGTGGGGTTCAGCCTGCAGAGGAGAAGGCTCCCCAAGGGGAGACCTTCTGGGGGCCTGTCAGAAAGATGGAGACAGACTTTTTACAAGGGTTTGTAGTAGCAGGACAAGGGGGCATGGTTTGAAACTCCAAGAGTGAGATTTAAATTGGAGAGAAGGGAGAAATTGTTGGTGCTGAGGGTGTTGAGACTCTGTCCCAGGTTGTCCCGAGAGGTGGTGGCTGCCCCATCCCTGCCACCATTGCAGGGGAGGTTGGCCAGGGCTCTGAGCAACCTGCTCTAGTTGCAGATGTCCCTGCTTCCTGCAGGAGGGTTGGATGAGATGATCTTGAAAGGTCCCTTCCCACCCAAACCATTTTGTGATTCTATGATTATTTCAGTGGGTAGAGAGAAGTCCTTTTTTTTACTGAAAAAGTGGGGCAGGATGGAATAATTTTGGCATTGCTTGAATTTTATAATTTAATTCACCCAGGGCTAGGCTATCTGGAGATGAAGGCCACACAACACATATCAGTGCTGTAGCTGCTGGGTGGCTGGGTATTCACAGGTGAGGTGCTCTCAAGCCAGACCTTTGAAGTTGTTCTACTTTGCCAGAAATAATTAAATGCTTACTGGATCCAGCGAGTTAAAAAGAATGAGTTCACTTCTATAATCCATCGGCTTGGGCACTCACCTGGGAGATGATTAAGAAGGTGAAAATCTAAACACTATTAGGGAGAAAAAAAAAAAAAAATTGAAAAGGAGCACTGAGGTGTCACTCAGATGTCTTTTTCTTTTGCTCGTTACAGGAACGTTTGTGCCAGAGTTTGAATCCCCACTGAAAGAGCTCACTGTAGCTAATCCTCGGAGAGTGGCTGTGTTGTCTAAGTGGGAAATGGATATAGGATCAACAGACAATCTGCTGTTGGCACACAGCCCTCTCTGCCACGGTGTAATAAAGTCTTATCATCTGCAGTGAGGTTCTTCAATGGCTAAGCTCCTTCTAAAGCTGAAGGAGAACTGAGCACCATAGCTGGAAATCCGATAATGGCACCTATAAATAAAGGATTTCCTCTTTCCACAGATAACAGCAAATGAAATTATATTTAGTGATTCAATAAATTATTTAAAAAACATGGTTCAAAAGTTGAGCTTTTTTTCGGGGGGAGGAAGGCTTCTAGAAACATCCATACTTGTTAAAAGTTTTGGAACTTAAAGCAGCACGTGCTTTTGCTGCGCAAATATTAAAGATTAGCTAATTAAAAGCTGTAGGTGAACCGAGGACACCACGACTCTCTGAATTAATATAAATGGACCTTTCATGAGAAATTCTGAAGGAGGCACTAAGGTGAAGAGCTGAATATCACTGAAAGAATCACATCTATCACTGATCCTTTTAAATCGCTTCAGCTGCTCAGTGTTAGCCTGTTAAATACCTTGTTAAAAGCCATGCAGCTTTTATCGAGAACAAATGGGTTTATTGTTTCTCTTTGATTAGGGCTGATCTCTCCATTTTAAGAAATGTTACCAAGAAAAAAAGAAAAGATTTGATTAGAAATATTTCAGTGATTTATTTTCTCCTGAGTGGTTAGCTGGTTTGATGCCCGCTCTGTTCTTTCAGCCCTGTACCACACCAAATACATGAAACCCAAACTGAAACCTGATTATTCTGTTTTCACAGCTGAACTTAAGCCTTAACCAAAAAGTGAAATAAGAAGATCAACAGGGACAACCCAGTTTAAGTTCCCTTTTGCCACTTTGGCTGCAGCTGAGTCATATTTGGCAGCAAGGAGCTGGTTGTTTCCACACACTACTTAGTGTAAACTCATGGTATCTTCTGATTCCTTCTTGTGGGACATACTGCACTTTGCAGAGAGATTGCTCTGTTTCTTTTCCTGTCCCCTGATGCTGTTTTCAATCTGATCTCCTTCTAGGCAATGTAGTGGTTAATCTGTCCCACATGGAGCCTATTACCTGTCTATTTGCTCACGTGTACCCAGCTGATGGGTTTAGTTGCCACTAAAACTGTTGGGAAGTAGGAGTGCTCACCATAAATTACTGAGATTGTTCTTAGTAGAAACAGCCATGCTGTAATTTGAAAGAAAATCCACTAGATTGTGGAAAGGCTTTGAGGAAAATTAGAGGTGAATCTGATAGGACCAGCAGCATTACCTCTTTTGCTTTTCCTCTGAGGATGAATATTGATTTTAAATACACTCTAGGTTCTAACAGTGTGTTAGCCACACATCTGAGGGATTTTTTTTTCTTGAGGTCAGGCTAAAGTTCTCCGAGTAGCTCCATTACTTCCTTATTCAGAGGAAAAGAAGAAAGCTGATTCTTTGAACTTCTGGATTAGTCAGAGCAGACAGTGTTGACAAGATGTAATTGCTGCTTCAGTTGAGAGGAAAGGTAATGCCTCTGTTGTTTTGAAGTTCTTTAAGAAACTCTCTTGTGATCTAAAGCTAGTCATCTTAGACAAGCAATTTGCTCCTGAGTGATAACAACCTTTCATAAGCTTCACATTGGCTTAAAAAAGAATTAAAGTCAGAAGCCACTCCTTAATCTCTTTTTACTTATAAAATGTAGGCTTGCAAGAAGAGGACAAACCATTGTCCGTTTGCTCTTTTTCTTTATCTCGAGCAACAACAAAAGTCCCAACCTGGGCTTCAGCTAAGGCAAACTCCATTATTTTCACTGATAGTCCATATTAAACTATGAAATCTGGAATAAATTCCATCCCTGACCTTGACCTGAGGTGGCCATCAGTTCATACTGTAATGTAGGATGACCATTTCACTTTAATATTAAGCCAATTTTCTCTGGCTTGTATTTTTATTCTACTAAATGTATGATCTCTTTCTGCTAACCTACCATCAGAATTTGACTTCAGATAATGAATTACTACCTTGGGCTTCCATATGTGTCATGCATGTGAAAGAGGAATTGGGCCAGTGTTTTCCTGGACAGTATCCAGATGGACAGGAAGACATGACTTTAGCTACAGGTTATGTGAATCATGTATATTTTTGTCTTTTAACCTCAAGGAGCATAAATTTCCTGTATTGTGAAGCACACTAAACAGGAGCTAATTTGATTTTAGCAAAATTTTCATCACAGATATCCCAGATGTGTCCCCTTTTACTCCTTTGTGTTCTAGTCTGAATTTAATCCCAGTCTTTTAAATCCATTTTTATAACAAGCCCACCCCTCTGTGTCTCATTTAGGTTTTCTTCATTTCAGGTACCTCATGAACTGATATAATGCTGTCATACTTTTCCCTATTATGTCTCTCTAATGTATCTTAACAGCCTTTTTATTTCCTTCTAATTTTTATTATCTAATTATTTATTTATTTTAATTTAAAATTTATCTTGGTACTGAATTGGTGTTTCTACTGAACCCTTCTCAGTTACAGACTGATTTTTCTTGCCTGGTGACAGCTAACTCACAACCCATCCCTGGGCCAGATTCGGGTGGTTGTTGCACTGCATGAAATTGAACAGTTCTGTTGAAGTCTGTTGAGTAAATCTGAAGTTTATACTGGTATAAATGAGATAAAAACCTAGCCTAGTGTGATCAAGGAACTTATTACATCCCCCGCCAAAAGACATCGCTGGCTGTCCTGTTTACTTTTGGTTAATATTGAATTATTATGATTTAACTGAAAAAAAGGGATAAGGTTTTTTTTTCCCCCATTCCTGCATATGACAACAAATATGCCTAAATTTATAAATTGTCAAATGTATAATATATAATATACATAAAATATAAAATGCACTCGGTGCAATGAACTTTGACCCTGAGATGTCTCCACACTCATCAGGTTAACTATTAGTTACAACTGAAGTGGATTTTGTGGCCAGATCCTTCACACCTTGTGAAGCTGGGTCTTTCAATAATATTGTGAGTGATTAGGCACATGAGGAATGAAAAAATCATGCCCAGACTGTAACTGAAAAACAGAAATAATACGTTTTAATGTGATAATTTTCCTTGAACTGCATCTGCTGTCATGAAGTTCAGTCAGGCTGCCTTTGACTCTTTTTGAAGACTATTAGCATCAGTGGTTTGGGTAATGTGAAATAGTTTGAAATTAGTTGTGTGATCTTGTGTAAACGTACCCTTGAATTTTGTGGGTATTTTTAATCAGTTATTTTATCTGTATCTTACCTCATGAAAACTAAGCCCGATTTTATACTATCAGGACAAATTAGACATATAAGTTTTCGTATTTTAATGTTGTATTTAGGATATGTAAAATATTTTACTAGCGGTTGGTTGCAAATATTTGACAACCATTCATTGTTTTCTCCTGAAAGCTGTCAGACTATGTCAGTAACATCCCTATCTTACCTTGTTGCCTCTCTGAGTAGATTACTTCATGTTGGCCTTGTCCAAACTAGCATATACATAAAACATTGTGTAGAAAGGCTTAAGTAAAAATGATGGTAAATCAAAATACCTTTAAGGAAAAACAAACAAACAAAAAAACCCCAAAAGATTGTACCTTGGATCTTAATATAAACCACTAGATCTGCACTAATCAATTCTCACTAATAACATCTGCTTTTTTTTTGTCTTTTAAGGTAAAACAGGCCACACCGAGGCTGTACGAGTGGTTTATCAGCCAGAAAACATCAGCTTTGAGAAACTGCTCAAGGTCTTTTGGGAGAATCATGACCCGACACAAGGTAGAGTGATGAGTGAGCCAGTATTTAATTATCTTACTAATTACAGCTGGGATAATTAGTGTTTGAGCTGCATGGAAGAGATGAACCTTGAAATCACACTGGCTCTCAAGAATATGATTGCAGACATTTATTGACAGAGAAAAAGAGGAAGAGAGAGAATGAGAGTACAGAAAATCACAATACCCCTCCTCCTTTACAGCTGTCTGTGCTGGGAAAATTCCCACAGAGAGGCACCGTAGACAATAGAATTTATTTATTTTTTTTTCAACTTTGATTATGACAATTTCTTCTGTAATGCCATCTTTTGTCTTTTAAATTAAAGCATATTTCTTCACAGCTTCAAAGCTGGTCATTTGGTTTGTGCCGAGGACCTTTATCTTCATAAAGATTTTTGTTTCCTTTTTATTTATTTTTTTTCCAATGGCAGTGAGTGTCTTATGATTAGAAAAAGGGGACAAAAAGAGGTAAGAGGTGATGTTGTAGAGGCATCAGCAGAGCATTCCAGCTATTTGCCGTATTTGAACCTTTTGATTTAATTTATCTTTCTTGGAAGAGGCTTTGTGATGACATTACACACATCTGTGCAAACATAAATGGGAAACTGTGTTGAGAAAACATTTTACATGTTTGTATAGTTTCAGTAAACATCGTCCTTTCTACCATTTCCCAGAAATATTACACACAGTAACTCATTTCAATATTTTAACAGCTACCATAATTATGCCACTTGTTACTACATCTGGGAACAAAAAATGCAGATGATACCTTCAAAATGTGATACCATCCTGGGAAACAGCGACTCTGAGAAGGATCCAGGGGCTATCATGCATAACTGTGTTCCAGTGAGCCCAGAGCATGACATAAAGACAAAAAAATGGCTCTTGCAGCTTCTGCCTATAAAGATTCATAAAATTGTTTTGGTTGGAAGAGACCTTTAAATCATCGAGTCCAACTGTTAACCCAGTCAGGTCACCTCTAAACCGTCTACCTCAGCACCACGTCTCCACAGCTTTGAAACCCCTCCAGGGATGGGCAGCCTGGGCAGTGGTGGAGTCCCTACCCCTGGAGAGATTTCAAAGATATGGAGATGAACAAACCTTTCTCAGAAGAAACTGTTCCTCAGCTCCAACCTACACCTCCCCCGGTGCAACTTGAGGTCGGTTCCTCTTGTCCTGGTGCTTGATCCTTGGGAGAAGAGACCAACCCCCCACCTGGATCCAGCCTCCTTTCAGGGAGCTGTAGAGAGACAGAAGGTGTCCCCCTGAGCCTCCTTTTCTCCAGGCCACACAACCCCCAGATCCTTATTGCCAGAGCTGGGAGCTAATGGGCAGGGCTGTAGTCCTCTTACACTTCCAGAACAGTATTAGGAATGGATTTTTTCTGAAATAATCTGGGCAACTGCCACCTAATGGGTTGTCTGTCATGTCTGTAGCCTTGGCTTTGACAACGTATAGTTGGGCTCTGCCTGTGGCACACATACAATGGGTCAGTCTCTGGAGGAGTTCAGTTCTTTAGGCTGACTGAAGTTCTTATGCTGGACACAACGGTGCGTGGATGAAGTGTCGTAGCTGTGATAACAGGTCAGATCACATGAATTTATGATTCCTTCTGGCTTTACAACAGAGCAAAAGGATAATGTCTTTATATTCACCTTGCATTCTCACATAAGTGAGGTTCAATATAGTGCCAGTCTGTGCTTTCAGAAGAAGGTTGGATGCTGGCAGATGTATGATTCACTCTGGCAACTGGGGAAATATCACCTAATTAGCCCAGGCACAGAGCCACGCTAATGTGGCTCTATTCCTTCTGGGATGTGAGCTAATATCTCCACATGACACTGAGCTCTATAGATACCCAAGCCATTCACAACTGTCTCGGGCATCTACGTGGCACTGCAGTGCTTCATGTATGCATACCTAAGCTTCTATCTAAGCTTGACTCAGTAGAATTTCCAAATGGTTCTTCTGTAATGATTTGCCTGAAGTGAGAACATCAATTTATCCACAGAGAAGTCTTCTTTGAAGACTTTGCATACCCCCAGACTTGGCCAAGTTGCTTTATCTATGTATTTTTACGGTTGCTTAATGATAATCTCTGTTCAAGAACTTTTCAAAGCTCATCTCATCTCTACCACCTCTCTCAATTTGAGGAAAACCTAAACCACCAGGTCCCAATTTCAAGTTTCTTTGTTTTTTAAAGTAGGGAAAATATCCTCCTATACCCTTTCAAATCTGAGCAGTTAGCAGTAGACCTTTAGGGTGGAATCGTTTCTTTGCCTTGAATTCTATCTACTCCCTACTCATAGCTTGCTATGGGAAATGTGATTTTATGTAAAGATACTGAAAGTGAGAGTTATCCCTGTGACCTATGATATTTTTCTCCTTTCCTGAGATTCATCTCTGTGTCCAGAGAAAGTCTTACTTGCCCAGCCTTATGGGAATGCAGTTCTCAGTGTGTCAAAGAGAAGGTTTTTACTTAGCAAATAAATAAGGAAGATTTCTTATTCATGAAATTCAACACATTCTTTGGGTGAATCCAGTGTCTCATATAGCCAGACAATGTTGGACTTCTTGAGTATAGTGCTCACTCAAAAGCATAAAAGCTTTGTCTGTGGCACTGTTTTATCTTTTCTCCAGAAGTTGTTTTAATACCATTTAAGCCATCCTACCTCCAGCAGAGATAATGGACTTGTCTAGTTCTCCTAATGTCATTAAACATCAAATATGCACATTCTGTTTCAGTTAAAGACCTTTCAAATATCAATGTAGATGGTACCATGTTGCTAAAGAGTACAGACTGACAATCCTACCATTCATTATTGTATGAGTGTATTAATATTCAAAAGTTCCTGCCTTCCAAACAGTTGGACCTTCTGCCTTCAAGATGAGCCTGACATCTCACTGGGATTCAGATTTTCTCTGGGAGACAGCCTGGCTCTTGTTTCGTGAAGCTCTTGAGTCTGAGTATTATACAGAAGTCTATTGAAAAGCAAGAACCTTTGATCAAGTCGAACAGTCTACGAGTTGAAAGAGATTCTCCCAGATGAGCATCTCCTAAGTGTGGGGCCCTGAAATAGTCCTTCTTGACTATTAATTTTGGCTCTATTTTATAATTCATTACATTTGGGATACTGAAAAAGCAACAAACAAACCCCCAACTTCTGCCAAGTGGCATATGGTTGTCATCTCAGTTCAGCCTCTAATGCGCAGATCAGCATTCCTTCTCTCCTAGGAGTGATCTTATCTGTAGGGCTTGAGGTGGTTGCTTCATTGTCATTGATACAGAAAAAGAGAATGAATGTGATATGCTGAAAATACAGAAGGAAAAAAAAAAAAATCTTACAGCTGTTCACTTTGTAGATCATTTTATTTTTCTAAAGTTTAAAGAGGCATAGAGCAGATTCTGTCCTGCCTTGGTTTTGCACTAAAGGGACCATCCTCAGAGCCTTCCAGATTTTGAAGTCTGACTGTCTCCTTCAAATTGCACCCTGATGATGGTTCTCCTGGCACCTCCTCTGTCTAGAGGGATGTGGACTTTCAGACCATGAGTTTGTCTGTGTTGCACGTCAGCCTGTAGTTTCACGATTGCTATAAGCTGACCTTTGACTTAAGTGTTGTGGAAAAGGGCAATTTTCTGACCTCTCTTCGTGATACAAACTCTTTCCTTGTGTTGACACTGGCAATCATGAAGTTCTCTGATCAAGCTGAAAATTAATGCTGCATGAATGGAAGTGAAATGTAATTTGCAGCCAGGACTTAAACTGCCAGGAGCATGACTATGAGTGGGACCACCCTTCTGGCATTAGCGATGTCCTATAGTGTGTGAGCCAATTGTGAAACCCAGCTGTGCTCATGTGCAGGGAAGATGATGTCGTATTTTATCTGATGAGAAAGTTTTTGTGGGGTACCAAAAACTATTTCTCCAAACCTTTGGAAAAATCAGTCTGATACCAGAGGACTCTAATTGTCATGGTGCAAATGTGATTCCTGTAAAGCGTGTTACTGTGCATAATTATCCTGACCCTGTGTGTGGTTGAAGTCCTACATGTGTCACAAATTTCAGCCCAGTCCAAGGCAATTTTAAAGAAAGGGCCCCAGTTGCTTTCAGTGGCCATCCAGAAGACAAGCAGAAGACAAAACAAGTATTATTTATCTCTTTTTAAAACGTGTTTGGGGCAAATGAAGAATCAATTTGCCTCCTTTAGCTCTTTCCTCTCTTTAATATGATCCAAAATGAGTGCTTGTTTTGGTAGTTCTACGCCCCATGTTTGTCAAGAGTAGCTAAAATCCTTCCCAGCTCACAAAAAATAATTCAGATATGACTACAGTTCATAGAATCATTGAATTATAGAATGATTGAGGTTGGAAGGTATATTTAAAGGTCATCTAGTACAACCCCCCTGCACTGGGCAGGGACATTTGCAACTAAAGTAGGTTGCTCAGAGCCCTGTCCAACCTGACCTTGGGTTCACCAGGTCAGGTGAACACCAGTTCTCTGGGGTGAGCCCCTGTTGTACACAAATCCCATCCCTTTTCATTGCTGCTTCCATCTGTCTGGATTTTTGAATTAGTGGAAGGAGCTAAGAGGAAACCAGTACTCCGTAGTTTTGGCCACCCTCTAACAGCAGGGTGAAAGGCAAAGGCACCCATGGCCAGCACTGCCCAGGAGCTTCTAGAAATTTTCTTACAGCCTTATTGATTTTTTGAGTGTGACTATACAAAGAACCAAAGTTACTGCTAGGTAATCTCATTCCTCCTTTCTGTCATGAAGAAGTCCTTATCTTGCTTGTGTTTGTACAGGAAATGTAAGCAGAACTGATATTTTTCCAGCAGTTGAGGACCATCTGCACTACAACAAACTCATCACCTGCCATATTCATTCAGAACATCTCTTAGTCCATATGTCTTGTGTATCCACAGTAAAGAAGAGATGTACGAGCAGTTTCTCCTCCCTGTGACCTTCCAAACAGTTTGGCTTTTAGCCTTAGTGCTGATACATAAATTCTCCAGATTAGTATCTGTTTTTCATTGTGCTGACCCATTTTTGTTGCAGAGGGTATATTTATTTCTCACCAGTTTTGAAGGACTGTACTTTTTTTAGACATTGCATAAGGAATCCATCATCTGCAAATAATTAAAATTAGACACTAGAAATGACATTGTATTGCTAATGAGCAGATGTGTCTACTTATACCAGTGGAAGAACAGCTGTACACATAAAAAAATGCTACAGCAACCCTAAACCAGCATTATATATTCTCCTACAGGCCTCTGACTTCATTTAGAGATTAAAGAGAGAAAAGTATTCTCTCCATGTAAAATATAACCATTTTTGATTTTTTTTTCTCTTTACGTTTCTGTGAGTCTCTTCCTTTTACAATTTGAATAAAATTTGTGAGTCTCAGATTAAAGCACAGAGCACCTTTGTCTTGTGTTTCAAATGTTACTAAGAGTCCTGATGGTTTCAGCGTTATTAAAAGGTGTAACAAAAAAAACCTGGTAGAAATGGAAAATCCATTGTCACAAGACATATTAAATATATTCAAAATAAAATTACCAACCCCTTGGGGAGCCATTCTTGGTCCAATACCCTTCGATATTTTCATTAATGACTTGGAGGATATAGTGGCGCGGATGCTAATTAAATCTGTGGTAAAGACATTGCTAGGAGGCTCTTGGAGGAAGCCTATAAAACACAGCTCTGTGTTGATAAATTAAAAAAGCCATGGAAATCGATACGCTGAGACACAATAAAGATAAATATATATTGGTTCATGCAGGACTGATTACTTGACGATAGAAATATGCACTGAGTTGTTTGATAGGAGACAGTGTCTTCTATTGCCTTCAGGTTCTTCTCATTCCTCTGCTTTCCAACGAAATATCAATGGTGGGACAGAGTTGACTGATGTCTACCCATTCCACCAGCGACCAATTTAGCGGTCCCATGCCTGTAATCACCTCATAAATACCTGTGCTCTACACTTTTCACAAAGTACCAAAACAGTCTTTGCCAGTGATGCTTAACTGGTCTTGCACTTTGAGAGAGCGACTTCATTTCTTTCATGAACTGAAATGCCTAATGATATGTTGTTCCCATTCTTTGTCCTTCCTCCAGAACTAAATACGCATTAAAAATAAATATGTATTATTAGGCTGCTTTGCGTCCCCAGGAATTTTAGCTGTCATGACCTGATTTGCATATTAGACTCTTTTTATCCATGTAAATTAGAATAGACTTTTTCTGACCTATATTTCCAGTTTAGGGGATGTTGTTTTTCCATATCACAGCGAGAAGCTGAGATTTGACTCTGCATCTTTTCTAATGAAGGGGCTTATTAGCCAGCGCAGTGGTTGCTGAGATGGCTGAATAGTTTGCATTGTGAAGTGCATAGTGCTGAATCAATTCTGGCTCAAGGGCAAAATTCCTTCTGGGCTCTGATTTCTTCTTACCCTTAAACTACTTTTAGCCTATTTATTTTATATCTGTCAATGATGTGTTAACCAGTTCTCCAGAACTACTAAAAATTATATTTGTGTTGCTATAAAATGTTTCCTTGAAGATGAGGAAAGCCATGGCATCAGTCTTCTGTGCCACTGAAGGTGACGCTGTGATTCTTATGCTGTGGGAAACATGAACCCACCACTCACCTGAAGGAGGGTAGATTTTGACATGCTGTAGGGAACAAATTGTTTACACTGAGGGTGGTGAGAGCCTGGCCCAGGCTGCCCAGAGAGGTGGTGGCTGCCCTATCCCTGGAACCATTAGAGGTGAGGTTGGCCGGGGCTCTGAGCACCCTGCTCTAGTTGCAGATGTCCCTGCTGAGTGTGGGGGGGGTTGGACTAGATGACCTTTAAAGGTCCCTCCTGACCCAAAGCATTCTGTGGCTTTATGATTCCTTTTGTTCATAATGCATGTATCTGCTAAGAATAACTTTGGAAAATGTTTTTATTCTATTACAGTCTTCCTCAGCATCAGAATTTCTGGCTTATTTTGTAATTATATCCTAGCTGTGTTTGTAATTGAGGAGAGAAAGAGGAAGGAAGGAATAAGGGAAGGAATCTTCATTTTAATTCAGGCTTGAATTTGTTGATTGGTTGATTTGTAACTTCTGAAGGAAAATCTGGACTTCTCAATGCCTACAGCTCCTCAAATTCTGTGACAGTCTTCAGTAGCTTTCAAATATCCAGGAAGTCAATGTGCAGGTGGTGTGAATAACAGCATCTAGAATTTCATGTATGTTTCTAGAATTAGAAAAGACCAACCGTAGGTCTTTTTCTACAGATTTTATTTTAATGCACTGTTCCTAATCTTTATACAAAGAAAGCAGTAGACAAAGTCAAAACAAAGTAATGCCAAATATTCTTTTCTTCTTTAAATAACCCACTAGTGAATTTACTGTACTTGGGTCTGGAAATCTGAGGCACTGAAGCATGGCATCATTAATCATAGTTTATGGTGATTATTAGTAGGCTTTTAATCTTTGTTTTCATGTATAATTAGGTACAAGAGGTCAAAGCTGACTCTCTTCCAAACAACAATATTTTCAGTGAAAGACTGTTTTTCTCTGCCTGCAATTTTCTCTTGAAGATTTATAAGAGCATACTTGTCTGTGTGTTTGAGAGAGCAGTGTCCCATGAGTTTATCTGCTGATAAGAGCAAACGACAACACTGTTATTTTTATTATCACTAGTTATTTTTATTACTGTTGCAGTAACACCTGGTGGATCTTAGTAGGTTTAGATTCACAGTGCTAACATATGCCTAAATTTAGGCAAGACACTAGTGAGCAACAGAGAAATGAAGAGAAAGGAGAAGGCACGTAAAGAAAGCTGTGGGAAATCTATGTGATTCTCTAGCTGAGCTCTATGCAGTACCGGCTCTGAATTGCTGTCTTTCTTAATTACATTTTCTCAGCTGATCAGTAGTTGTCCAGATTCTTGTAAGCATCACAACACAGCTAGTCCATGAAGAAAAGAGGCAATGAGGGCCCAGGTCAGATGCCCAAGCAGAAATATCTTTTGCCATGCCAGATCCTCTGGTGCATTCTGCCTCTTTTCCAGTTGTGCTTCAGAAAATGTGGAGGTCTCTTACCCACAGAATCACAGAATGGTAGGGGTTGGAAGAGACCTCCATCATCGAGTCCAACCCCCCTGCCAGAGCAGAACAAAACTAAAGCAGATCACGCAGAAATGCATCCAGACAGGTCTTGAAAGTCTACAGAGAAGGAGACTCCACAACCTCTCTGGGCAGTCTGTTCCAGTGCTCTACAGCTCTTCTAGTAAAGAAGTTCTTCCTCATGTTGAGGTGGAACTTCCTTTACTCAATCTTGAATCCTTTGCCCCTCGTCCTATCACAAGGCATGCGTGAAAAGAGTCTGTCCCTGCCTTCTTGACTCCCGGCCCTCGTGTATTTATAGACATTAATTAGGTCCTCTCTCAGTCTTCTCCTCTCCAGACTAAAAGACCCCAGGTCTCTCAGCCTTTCCTCATAAGGCAGCTGTTCCAGCCCCTTCATCATCCTTGTAGCCTCTGTTGGACTCTCTCACGTAGATCTCTGTCCCTCTTGAACTGGGGAACCCAGATCTGGATGTAGTACTCCAGATGAGGTCTCACTGTGGCATAGTAGAGGGGGAGAAGAACCTCCCTTGATCTGCTGGCTCTATGTATTTGGTTTTGAAGTCTATCAAAATTGTTGGTCAGATGTGTCTGACCAGCATAGACATGTCAATGGGATAAGAACTGAGGTAAAGGATAAAGCCACTTAAGTTTAGATTTTCCATAGGCGTAGCTCCCATGATTGTCAGCAGAGATCTAGTCATCAAGCTTGACTTACCCCAAATCAGGGACCTATATCTGGTCAGCTTTTGGTTGCCTAAACCTGGAAGCTTAGTTCCAGCTGCATCAATAAATATTGTTAAAAGATTTCACTCCCATCCCAAGTTCATCCAGCCCTGAGACAGATTTTTAAGAGAAGGCACCTCTGAAATGGCCTAATGCCTGTGTATATGGAAAAAGTCTAAAAACTTGTCTAAAACTAATCATTTAACTTTTGATTAAAGTTAAATAAAGTCCCCTACAGTAAGTTTCATGCCATTAAGGATGACTTATGGATATAGTCACCATTCTATTTGCCTTTTCTATGCATTACTGGTAAATGTGTATTTTCAATTAATAATTTGAAATGGATTAAAATTCCTGCCTGCCAGTGACATTTAATGCTTAAGCTTTGTGACACTCATCAAAAATTAACCTGTGGTTCTTTGTGGGTTCAAGTAGATCATACACTTCCTTCAAAAGCCAAAGAGCATTCAAAAATGCATTTAAGCAACGTTATATCTGGTTCAATTAATAAATAAAAATGAATCATACAGGGAACTCTTCTTTCAAACCAAGTCTTTTCCCAGACTTTCTAGTTTTGTAAAATATTTGAACTCTCTTGAGAAGCAATGTCATGCTTTTTATAACTATTGAATGGTAATGCTAATAAAAAGCAAAGAGAATTGGTCAGAGACAGAGCCGAGGCTCTTATACTCCCACCCCTTCTTGAGGACAGCCTGTCATTTCCACTAATGGATAAATGGGAGACCTGATAACTCTCTGTGTCCCAAATCTGATAATGTTGGAGGCCTGCATAAAGTCCCTGGTATATCATATGGGAATGTCTCTGTGAACAACTATGGGGAAAGCAATAGTTATTGACCTACATGAAATACGTGTAGTATTTCTGGTTCTCCTTCACTGGAAAAAAACCCAACCAACCACTAGCATATGGATAAGCACAAGATAAAAGTTGGAAGCAGAAAAAAGTAGTGGGCATTTTGCTGGATTGAACTTAAAACCTACCACTGCAGAGTTCTGCATTCTGGAATTCGCACCTTTATTCCATGTTGAATATAAATCAGGCTGATGAAACTGTAGAGACCAAAGTGCAGGAAATGGGTTTGGTGAATGCAGGGGAGCAGGGGAGATTTATTCCAGATGGGAGAAGAAGGAGGTATAGAATCTCCTCAGAGCACTTCTCTTACCAGCTTCTGTTTCTTGGATGACTATTCCCAGCAGGTGCTAGAGTGGGCTGTATTAATTGGATATGGTGTGATGGTGGTTTGTGAACCACAGAGTCACAGAATGGTTCGGTTTGGGAGGAACCCACAAAGATCATCTAGTCCAACCTCTCTGTTCTAGGCAGGGACATCTTCACTAGGTCACATCACTCAAAACCTTGTCCAAACTGACCTTGTACACTTCCAGGGATGGGGCACCCACAGCTTCTCTGGGCAACCTCTTCCAGTGTCTCACCACGCTTTTGTAAAGAATTTCTTCCTTATTTCCAATCAAGTCAAATCAAATCAAAATGAATAGAATAGAGTAGAATAGTTTGGTTGGAAAGGACCTACAATGACCATCTGGTCCAACTGCCTGAGCACTCCAGGGCTGACCAAAAGTTCAAGCCTATTATTAAGGGTGTTGTCCAATGTGGTTATATTGTGATTGGTTTTTGCTATTGCAATTCTGTTAAACCTTTTGAACAGGGTTTCATTAGGACCTATAGACAGTGATGGAGTACTCTTTATCTCTGTCACTGCACTAACTGACCTCCTCCCCAGCGTGCTTGGATGGGAAATAGCAAAATAGAAGAGGAAGCTGTAGAAAGCCTGGCAGGAAAATTTATTTTATTACAGGATAGCGTCGAGACTATTTCCTTTTAGCCCAATCCCTTTCCTTGACCCTTTTAGCCCAATCTCTTTCCTTGACCATTCCTCCCCTCATCTCACAAACCAGTTTGCACATCTTCTGCCTCTCAGTTCTTCTCTGGTATTTTGCTGGAAGGTAGGAGGAAGGACTTTTGCACAGGAAAGCCATACAGGTATCACTGCTCCAGCTCTGGGGAAAAGGCAGAGGTGTCATGTAGTTGGGTGGCTTAGGTCAGAGTCAAGCCAGGCCACACTGAGAGAGGGACATTACTGCTGCCATGGGTTCTGCAAAATCAAAACTTTATAAAGCTGCTCTTTGTCACTGTTACTGTGGTTTTGCTGTAGCAGCACATTGGATACCGGTGGTGGGAACAGACAAGATTTCTTCTTGCAGAAAATTGGTGGTGGCAACTCATTCCACTCCCACTAAATGTCACTGCTAAAAGAGTGAGGGAGTGTGTTCTCCTGTGTCTCCATCAGTGTTTCTGGGTATGTTACGACATTAGCGAAGAATCCGTTGTCTGAAAAACTTCTCTCTACTTAAAAAAAATATTGTTACTTCATACAGTGTTGTAGTGAACATTGTCAACGAGCTCATTTATACCAGCACTGGTAACCATCAGGAAGGAAGTATTTCGTGATGTCATTGTCCTTGGATATATTAAAAACTGAACGAGACAAGGCCCTGGACAACCTGCTCTACCTGACACTACTTTGAGCAGAGAGGTTGGAATAGAGACCTCCATAAATCCCTTCCAACCTCAGCTAACCTGTGATTCTGTTTCTTTTTCAAAGCTGCATCAGAAAGCCTGTAATCTGGTGGTTTGGTGAAGGTTAAAGATGAGGAAAGAGTACTTTCACCAGGCATTTTTGCAGAAGTAAATTATTAAACACATTGCTGTGACCATGATGTTCTAAGTGTAAGTGCAAGTCAGAATTTATATTCTGCCTTGATCCCGTCCGTACTGAATGGAGAAGGCCAAAAGTAGAGTTTCCTCCTTGACACTGCAAACCATGTATATTGAAAGCTTTGTAAACCTTCTGATCTATTGACAGTATAAAAGCTTTTTTTTAATATGTACAAGCTCAAGGTACAATTGCCTTCTGAAGACACTCTTTTATATTTCATTTATCCTTCCTACACCTCAGCACCTTGAAAATCATCAAGAACTCTCTATCCACAGCACTGTAACTAACTTCTTTTTCTATTAACATTTTTCTCCTTTAATCATATGCTATAAAGAGTTTTACTTTCCCGTGGCAACTTCTAAGCTGTATAGATGTAATCATTACAGTGAGTGATGACATCAAGCCAGGGTGACATGGTGCAATTGATTTTTACTAAATAATTATATGATGAGCTGGAAGAAGGAGTTTTATTAGTCTTAACTCAGCAAGGATTGATTGGGGAAAAGAAAATAACCAGTCAGTATATCAGGTTTCTGCGGGTATAAGAAAATAAGTGACAGCTGCAGAAAAGTCTATAAATCACAGAAAAAAATTATGATAAAAATAAGAGCTATGAACTGCCCTTTAAAATTTCACTGGGTGGCACAGAAGACTCTAACAGACCTTAGTCATTTATCTTCATTACACTTGGGATCCTCCGAGAATAGCAAGTCTGACGAATGATGCTATTACATTTTTTTATTATTTTTAAATGGAGAAAGGGAAAGGAGTGTCGTATAAGTATTACTTTCAAGTTATTAGAAGGTTGAGTTTTCAAAATAATCCCTGATTTAGCCAATAAAATAAATACAATATATTTCGCTTTAGCCTTCAGTAGGTTATATATCCAAAAATCACCATTTTGAAAGAAATCTGCTTGTTTGCAATTAATGTGCAATTTCTAAAGAAAAATTAAAAAGTGTCACACTGGGAAATATGTTTTTTTATTAATGCTGTAGATATGGTGGTGAGACACTGGAACAGGTTGCCCAGAGAAGTTGTGGACATCTCATCCCTGGAAGTATTTTAAGCCCAGGCTGGATGAGGCTCTGAGCAACCTGGTCTAGTGGGAAGTGTCCCTGCCCATGGCAGGGGGGTTGGAACTAGATGATCTTTAAGGTCCCTTCCAACCCAAACCATTTGGTGATTTATATTCCTTTTGCTTATTAACCTCAAGATACTCTGGAGATAGACAGGAAGAACAATCACCTACCTAAGCTGCATCTCAACACAAACTCAAACTGCAGCATCATAGCTGTAAAATTGCTTTAAAGGGACAACTCTTTGCCCCAGCCATGAAGTCACTGCAGTTTTGACAAGCTATAGAAACTGCAACAGAATAAGCACTGACCAGCTGAATAGAAGCAGAGAGTATTTCATATATTCTAGTCATTCAAACCAAAGGAGAACTAGTATTTACTATTTTGATGACAAAGCATATGGGGGAGACCAAAACCCAGTCATTTTCACTCGTGCCTTGTGATAGGACGAGGGGCAATGGATTCAAGCTTGAGTACAAGAAGTTCCACTTCAACATGAGGAAGAACTTCTTTACTGTACAAGTTACAGAGCACTGGAACAGACTGCCCAGAGAGGTTGTGGAGTCTCCTTCTCTGGAGACTTTCAAGCCCTATCTGGATGCATTTCTGAGGGATCTGCCCCAGTTTTGTCCCGCTCTGGCAGCAGGATTGGACTCAATGCTCTTCCGAGGTCCCTTCCAATCCCTACCATTCTGTGATTCCTACCCAGACATGTCAGAAAATATCAAAGTGTTGGTGAGAGGGCTTTTTAGAGCCATTTATTTCACGGTTGGCTACATTTTGGCAAATAACACTTTTTCCAGCAGCAGTGTGTTTGCATTGCATGGCAATGGCAATCTGGGAATCATTCCTTTTGCAGGGTCTGGGAGAGCATCACAGCTCCCTGTTCTTTCCATCTACTGTCCTGTGGCCACAAATTTCTGTTTCATACAAGTCAAAGGAAGCGCTTAGCTCTGGAGGGCATTTTTTGATTAATTGGTGTACTGTTCTCTGCTGGCACAGTGAAGAAATTCTGTTTTCCAGAGTGGTCCAAGCTGAGCACCACTGAGGTGCTTTGGTCAGCCAAAGTAGAATTCCTAAATGTGATCCATACCCAAGATCTAAACACATTTAATCCTCCAAATGCTGTCATCCTCACTGGTCCTCTAGAGACAAGAGCTTACAAGGACTGGCCAGTGCTCACAAAGGCACTGCGCTTCGGGCTTATGCTCTTTGGCACTGTGCATCCCTATCCAAAAACATGTATTTTTGTCTCTGGCCAGAGAGATGCAAATTCTCTGCTTTTCCATCAGTTCTAAATCCAGCCTCTCAATCTAAACATCTCTTTCACAAGAGATTTTATGACTGTTTTCAGCATAGCAGCTGATTTCCTTCATCTCTGGTATCAACAGCCAGTGCCAACGTTTTGCCTTCAGGCTGTATTTGTTCCTGTTTCTGTTGGATGTGGTCCTGATCACCTGGTCAAGGAAACAGATATTTGCCTTTTTGCCAGTTACTGTTTTGCAGCATGGTAAAGTACAGCCAGATGAAATGGGGTGATCCTGTGAACCCCGTGCTGGCCATTTGGATTCTGGTGTCAGAATCCTGGCAAACCTGATGTAAAGCTCAAGGACTTGCCTCTGCTCTGAACCTTCTTACACCAGATCAGGTAAATCACCAAGGCTTTGGCTTCCTCTGCATCATGGCAGAGACATTGGGTAGCCATTAAAACTCTGACTGATTGTCTCTAGTTATAGAGATCCTGATCAACAAGTCTTCTGGGTGTGCTTTTGTGACAAAGTGGACCAGGTCTGATGAGCCATGTAAGATGACTTTCTGCTTTCAGGCCTCTGGAAGCTTTTCCTCAAACTACCTGTTGGAGAGAAATGGGTTGAGATAACTCTCCTGGTCATTACATCTGCAGAGCTGCTTAATTCTATTATTGCAAAGGTTCTGAAAGAGTTGGTGAAGGTCTTTCTTCCTGTCAGAGACCTCATTCCTCAGTGTTAATACATTTTGACAACATCTCTGTGAAGCAACACGGTTATGAAGAAATGAAAGGGAGGTTCAGACCCTACTGACAGATTTCCTTGTATATTGTATCATAGAATCATTTAGGTTGGAAAAGACTTTTCAGATCATTGAGTCTGACTGTAAACCCAGCACTGGCAAGTCCATCACTAAACCATGTCACTAAGCACCACTGTCCTTGAGAAAAAGATTTATCTTCTGGCTTTACCCTCAATCCTGTCCCTAAATTGTCAGGCCTTGCACAGAGTGTCTTTAAGACATCGTGCAGAAGAACAGTTGTAGGCAATCAGCATTTCCCTGCTTAGAAGATCCAGCTGCTCTGAAGATGTGCAGCTGATATTCTGTAGGAATTACTCCTTCTCCCAGTCGTGTAGCTTTAGACAAACATGACTCACTGATTTGATTTGGAATTAAAGCAAAATCATATGCATCTCTTAAAACCAGAATTGGGCAAAGGGGAAAAAAATATCTTTCTTCTTCTGAGCTGCAAAAGTTTTATTCTGACAAAAGCATTTGTAGAGAATTTTTATGGGAAATCTGATCCCGAAATGCATCCACTAGTGATAATAAACATTGCTTTAATCCATCCAATCCAGAATGTCAAGAGCTTTATTTATTTTTCTGTGAAAATGTAGCAAAGAGAGTGGTCATGCAAAGTACTTCCAAATCTCGATGTTTTCGTAAGGTCTGATTTCAGTTTGCAATAGATACTGGTTTTAAAGCGTGTTTAGCAAGTATGTCCAAATCCTCTTTAATACCAGGGAACTTGTAGGCAAGGTGAATGACTTGAAGCTTGTGAAGATTATTTGTGGGTTTAATTGTGTTATTATGAACTTAAAACCAATTTCTTGACTTCAGTGGAATCATTTTGGTGCATAGAGGATCAGAGGTTGGTTCGTTGTCTCACTGGAAAAGTTTCTTTGGAGTCTGATGTGCATCCAGCATAGCTAGAGTCCATGGCAGCAATGCTGACAATCCCCTGTATGAATGGCTTTTGATTTAGCAGCACACAATGTCTTCCAATACATTTACCAGCTTTATTAAATTAATTATTTATATTTTTGCATTCTTATCTGAAGCCTGATGTGTATAACTGTGGTGTTATGTTAACAGAGAGAGACAGAATGTCGTGATAAAGAAAATAAGAAAGACATTTCAGAAATGGAAGGAAAGTTAACTACAGATGACATTGTGGAATTTTTAAATAGCCAAGCAGAGATCACTTCTGATTTAGTTGACTTTCTCTCAGACAAAGACAAGATTGTTAAGCTCAATCATCCTACTGCAGTTGTTTTGTAAATTGAATTTCTTGCCGTGTTTGCTACTCATTGAGTTAGTGAATCTCAACAAGGAAGACTTGCCAGAGGGTTTTAAAAAATCAGTGATGGACCCTTGAGAAGTAAGTCTGTACATGTGAGGTGCATTACAAATAACAACAGCAACAGAGGCAATTGATTATGGTCTGGACACGTGGAATTTGTTTTGTTTTATTGTCTTGTAGTCTTTGTGGCTTAGAAAATGTATTAGCTACTTATTGGTGATTTAGGTACAAATTAATTTAAGTAACAAGTTAAAATATGCGACATCTTAGATGATTAATTGCATTAAAGCTACACTTCCAACACCTGTTGAGTCTCCTCATAGCTGGTGGATGTTTTTACAGTGCAAGCCAACACTTGAGTGTTAGGATGGGATGTTATTACCTCACAGCCTGACATTCTCCTTAACTTCATAATTTAATCAATGACCTCTTACAGCTCTTTGAGCTTCGATATATCTTTGGGAAAAATGTATATCCTTGATGTGAAGCCCTCAGGTAAGGGGTGTGGCTTTAGGTGCATTGTTCCAGTCAGAAATGCTCTTCACTATTTACACGTTGCCTTATTTCCTATCTGGATTTTGTATACTTTGGCTTTCAGTTGACCTACTTAGCAAAGTGACTTTGGCAAGGCTAAAGAGCCTTATTTATCAGGTTATTTCTCTTAATTTGTATTTGTAAGTCTCTCCTTTTAACCTTCTCTTCATTAAATTAATTAAGCTGACCGCTTCCCTATTACTATGTAATGGTGGCATGCACATATATTAAATAACCTTGTTTAGCTTCTTACTCAAAACACCTCACTGTGCTCACGAGCTCATGCTAAACTCATACTCGAAGTGCATGCTAGAGACTGGCATGCTCTATAGTGATCCTCCATTTATAGAGATTTTTGTAATCTACTCCCTAGTCAGACATTAAGTAGTTTGTTAAGCAATAAATAGATTTGTAGAATGCTAATGCTTAAGCTCAAACATCAATCAGCATTTACATATCATGGCAAAACTAATGCTTTGCTGGCTTATATGCATTTTATGTGTAACTATTCAGTAGTGCTTTGCAAGAGCTCCCTACCACCCTAAAATACCTTGCAAAGAAAGGAGCAAAATATTCTCTGCCTTGCAGACCACACTATTAAGTATTGATGAAGAACATAGTCATTGTTCTTCGTGTGTCATAATGGAACATTCTAGCGCTTAAAAAGTAACCCAAATAATCAGAAAACTCCATAGTAATTTTCAGAATCACATGCATTCATGCATACTGTTGGTCACTGAATGGACTTTTTGCCCAAATGCATCTTTGAAAACATTTCTGCATCTTTCAGTTCATAAATATTTCAGCCAGATTTCCTTTGTTTATTGTACTGTTCTTTAAACCATTTCTCTGTTTCCTTGGAAAGCACCAGAGGGATAAAAGCTACCATATTTTAATGAAGGGTATTATGATGATAACATCTTTCCCCCCCCCCCCAGTATCACAGGCTTTCTCTGTCCTCTGCCCTTTGCTAAAGGGGTATCAGGAAGTATAGTTTATTTTCCATTTCATCTTCATAGTCCTAAGAGCTGATGGTAATCTTCAAAGGGGCTTCTATAGTCTGGTGACAGTCAAAAGACAAATCCTGATGATTTCCAGTTTATCTTGGGTTGCAGGCATTTGGGAGGAGTTTACTTCAGAAACTCCAGCTTTTTTACTCGCCCACATTCATATACAGCACCAGACAAACTCAAAATGGATGTATTTTATTACAGCAAAGCAAAACATTCTGTTCTAGAATACAAAACTGGGACCAAAGCTGCGAAAGACAGAAACTGGAAAACTGCAATTGCAAAACTGCACTTCCAGGTTGTTCGTAATGCTCAAGCTCCTCTCTAAGGGGGCTGTTTGACTTTTTGGGATCATCCACAGCAGGGATCATCAAGCCAGCTTGGTTTGTGGTCTTGATGTTTGAGGGAGTGGCAATGCCTTTGGCCAGCATGGCTGCCTGGGATTACATAATGCCAAACCAGATATGGGCTAGTCATCCAAGAGGATGATGTTTTACGGTTTTGTAGGTAAAATCTATCTCATATTTTGGAAATTTAGACATAAGCAACTTCATACAGCTACGGTTTTGAAGGGATTCCATATATCATAGTATCATAGAATCACAGAACAGTAGGGATTGGAAGGGACCTCTGGAGGGCATCGAGTCCAATCCCCCTGCCAGAGCAGGGTCACCCAGGGCAGGCCACACATGAACAGATCCAGGAGGGTCTTGAAAGTTTCCAGAGGAGGAGACTCCATGACCTTCTCTGGCTGCCTGTTCCAGGCTCCGTCATCCTCACAGTGAAGAAGTTTCTCCTCATGTTGACGTGGAACTTCCCATGTTCCAGCTTGTGACCATTGCCCCTCATCCTATCACAGGGCACCACTGAAAAGATACTGGCCCCTTCTACTTGACACCCACCCTTCAGCTGTTTGTGAACAATAATCAGATACCCTCTCAGTCTTCTCTTCTCCAGGCTGAACAGCCCCAGGGCTTTCAGCCTTTCCTCATCAGAGAGATGCTCAAGTCCCTTCATCATCTTCATAGCCTTCGTTGGACTCCCTCTAGTATTTCCCTGTCCCTCTTTAATTGGGGAGCCCTGGACCTGCTGGCCACACTCTTCTTTATGCACCCCAGGACACCATTGACCTTCTTGGCCACAAAGTTGTCAGTTGTAAAGCGATACTCATCTGTTGTGTAATTTTGAGTTACTGAGTAGATATAACTAAGGTTTTGTTTTCATGTTACATACAGACAGTGTGCTATATTTTTGCCATCCATATTATCCATACATAGGTTGAAAATACTATTTAGTAGATATTAACGTATTCCAGAATCCCATCATGGTGGGGATTGGAAGGGACCTCTGGAGATGATCTGGTGCAACCCCCCTGCTCCATCCAGCAGGGTCACCCAGAGCAGGGGGCCCAGCACCGCAGTGTCCAGGCGCCTTTGGAATCTCTCCAGGCAAGGAGACTCCACAACCACTCTGGGCAGCCTGGTACAGGCTCCACTGCTCTCACACCAAGGAACTTTCTCGTCCCACTCTGATGGAACCTTCTGGGTTCCAGTTAGTGCCCAAAGCCCCTTGTCCTTTCACGAGGCACCACTGAGAAGAGCCTGGCCCCATTCTCCTGACACCCACTTTTCAGGTATTTATAAACATTGATCAGATCCCCTCTCAGCCTTCAGAGGAGACATTCCTTCTCTCCATAACTAGTGGTGATGGTGGTAGGAATTTATAACTTTGGAGTTAATTCAGCAATATATGCACACAAGTCTTTTAGCAAGATGCTTTGTTGATAGAGGAGAATAGTTTGTTATCTGCAAGGGTATTTTGAGCCTTTCTCCCATTAAGATTTACTCCTCCAGAACAAGAAAATGTTTAAGCACTTGTTAAAATCAGCTTTCTTTTGGTAGCCATTTGCATGGTTCAATATATAGGTATTTTAAGTGTACCTTGATCACAGTAAATGCAGCTTGATTATTTAAGGTTTTACGTCTGTATTTGACTACTGTGTGATGTACCAAAATGTAAAATGCTCACATTTCATTTGCATGTTATTTAAAAGGAGATAATTGGAGTTGGCTATTTAACCAAAGAAAGACTTGGACTTCCTGAAAATACCTACTGAGTGTGCACATGAGAGGCGGTGCTAATCAAGGTGTATGGAACTTCCTAAATTCAGGGTTGTTGGATTTATGCTTGCAGCCCAGTCAGGTCGGGAGGATGATTTTCATGGTGTGGTGTGTTTTCTCTCTCCCCAGGAATGCGGCAGGGTAATGACGTCGGCACGCAATATCGCTCGGCCATCTACACGTTTTCTGAGGAACAGATGGAAGCAGCCTTGAAATCGAAGGAAGAATATCAAAAGGTAACATTGGGCGGGGGGGAAGGGAATTGAGCGGAGGTTGAAGACTTCACCAATTAGCACAAAATCACTTCTTGTGCTGCGCGTTGTCTCGGTGTTGCCATTGGAGCTCTTCATTCCGATACTGAACGTGCATCGTATTTGCTTTAAATTCCAAGGTTTGTGAAATGGTTTGGCTTGAGGTTTTTTTGTATGTATGTGAGTCATTTTATAACTATGCATAAAGAAAAAAAGTTATGTGTGCAGAGATAGTTTTAATCTATTCTAGAGATTTATTTGTGTGTGTGGGGGGGGGTGCACCAGAGCGAAAATTTGTGATCTTAAAAGCTATTCCAGCTTGAAGATCTGGACCCCAGACTCTAAAGGGTGTAGCCAAAATCTCAAACCTAGAAGCCTGAATACTGGGGGTAAATCCTGATCCATATTTGAGCTTGGTAACTCAGGATCACCCACCTGCTGCTTCTATGATTCTTCTATCAAGCCATTCCATAAATGTCTTTGATTAAATGTGACAACCCGTGACGTAATAAGGCTATTTGTTTTGACACTAGGATTTGTGTGAGAGAAGATCAACCATTTCCATTTCTATACACAGCCCCATTTTCATTGAAGATGATTCTCTCTCCTCCCTGCCACATAAGCTGTTATTTAACTAAAGGCAAAGGGATTAGTGTCCTGTAGTGCTGCTGCATTACAATCGCTGTCTGACTGCCTAGTGGTCTTGTCAATGCAAGATCCAGATTCTACAGCAGAGATACATAACGTCTTATAACTTATATGAAATAAAATACTCAGCAAGGACATCAGGCCAATAGACAGCATAACTATTAAGCAGTGCTAAACAACGATCAGCTTTCCTACGTTCGCTTATAGTATGACTTCACTAAAGTGTTAGAAGAGACAGGGGTTTGGTGAATATCTGATGTTAAAATTACACAACTGGTTTTTTTGAAGAGTATAACAGACATAGGTATGTACCAAGGCCCAACAAGGAGATACAGGTGCTGAAATGTTACGTGATGCTTTGGTTTTCATAAACATGTGTGTCTTTGGTGGCTGAGCTGCATCTGCAGTTCTAGGGCTGGTTTGTACATGCAGTTGGAGTTATTTTCCATCCAAAGAAATGCTCCAAACTGCAAGAAACTAATTTTCAAGTAATCCTAGCAGTGTGATAATTGTGCACGTGAATTAAGTGTTCAATGACATCTATTACGAGGAGTTGAACACTTGGGGATAAGTCAGTCTTGCAGAGGTTCATCTTCATTAACAGAGTAGTTTCTGCAGGTTTGGTGTCAGTATTTATCATAGAATCACATAAACCCAACATAGTGGGGGTTGGCAGGGCCCTCTGGAGATGATCTGGTGCCACCCCC
>WTSP01050416.1:0-26166 GCA_025331215.1 Actenoides lindsayi | reverse complement strand
GAAATAGTTGTTGTAGAACTTTAGCCAATCACCCTAGGAGATGGGTGATCACTGACCAATCGCCCTATGGGGCTAGGATATATAAAACAGGGTTATAATTTAATAAAGCTGCTTCTTTTACCTGCTCTTGCTGAATTTGTGTGTTGCTGCATCTCTCCACTCCCGGGATAAACGGCGACAAAGTTGTGCTTCACAAGTTTCACAGTAACAACATTTTTCTTCATATCTAACATAAGTTCTCCTTCACACAAATTAGCCAGATTTGTCCTCAGATTATACCAAGTAGAAGGGGAGAACAGTTGTCACAGTGGAATACCTGTGATTTGTATTTATTTCATGACCTGTTGTGATCCCTGGGTCTTACTTTGCAGTATTTCTGCCACTTGTATAGTTGCACATTCCTAAATATATCATTTCACCTTTGTCTTCACTGAAATTCATTTTGGGCCATTTCTCCTGCTAGTTCAGATCATTTTTAACTTAGGCCCTCACTCCAGGTGCTTTCAGTCCTTTCTGGCAAGAAGGTCATTGCAAAATCATATAAATATATTCGCTAGTCAGTCCCTCTGGACGCTTATAAAAATATCCAGTAGAGCCAGGCTCATAGCACATCCCTGTGAGACCTTGTTTGACATTATCTCCTACAATGGGATAAAGGATCCAGAGAGAGCTCTGAGAGTGGTTTTTCAACCAGCACTTCTTTGTTATGGTACTTCATCTACACCACAGTGTCCCTAGTGCACCATTAACTCTTAGATTGTTGCACAGAAGTCTGTGCAGCCAAGAAAAGGATTTGGTCTGCATATTACAGAGATTTGCTGTTCTGGTCCATGTTGTTTCAACAGCCATCAAGATGAAGACTATCTATTCTTAGCTTGAGGAAAGGCATAATGCACAGCGTTGCAAGAAAAGCAGAGAAATATGTGTGCCCCCGAACACTGCCTTTTTGTCAGACAAAGGCAGTCAAGGCAAACAGTAAATCCCAGGCCACCCATTTGGATCTCTATGCACAAAACCTCTGAAGCACATGACAAACATCCTTATAGGCTGAAGCTGTAACTTGTTTGCAAATTCAGAGGAAAATTCGATCCTGGATTATCTGTATGAACTTGAAGGGACAAATGGGAACCAACATGGACCCCACTGAAGATTTCCTCCTCATAGATGACCCAGGAAAACTGCAGCTGCTGCGCTAGAGCATTTCGTTTCTTTTCTATGATTGGTATTACAGGGAGTAAATTCAGAACATGCAGGCTCTGGTTTTGTGAGGTGCTGATCTCCCCATGTCCCTTACCTACCAGGAAATCCCAGAAAGTGAGAGACTTTGGTTCCTTATGCCCAATGGGGGAATCACCAGTTTAGTAGGTGGAATCATTTGTCGAAATAAAGGGACTGAAGTTGCTGAAAAGCTGAGGACTAAGTGATCAGGCAGCTCTGTGAGCAAGAGCAGAGGCAGTCTGGAGAGAAAAAGTAGAAGCGAGAAGTTCTTTTCATATGCAAAAGCTGTCCACCCCCTTATATCAAGAAAAGACAAACCATTCCCTTGTGGAAGTTACAACAAAAATGTTGAAGATCTCTATTCAACGTTGCATAAAAAGACAGTCTCTGGCCCACCATACTCACTTGGCCTCTCCACAGACTTACAGAGGAAAAAGAGGTTTGAAATACAGCAGTGGGTACAGTTCCCGGTCCTGTCTCTGAGAGGCTTGCTCTCTGCAACCCTCATTTCCAGTGTGCATGGAGAGACAGGCCACCTGTGGAGGTGGGCACTGAGACTGAACTGTGCTCCCAGGCTGGGGCCCGGCCTCTCGGAGGGAATAGAGGTCCTTTGTGGCAGTGGGCACTCAAACCCATAGAGTTACTCCCACCATTCTGCCTGTTTGGAGGTGAATGCAGCAGCTCTGCTTACCAAGGGCTGAGGGTCTGCAAGTGGTGCTAAATTCACACGAGCTACTTTCTCAACTCATGGATGACCTGGAGAGGAAAAGTTCAAAAATAAATGCCTCCTTCCTTTCCTGAGTACTGATACTACTGTGAAACGGCAGCCTGCTCAGAACTTGCCTACCTGAAATAAGAGACTGTCTTATTTGAGAGCCATTACTGCAAGAACACTCTTATTCTTCTGTAAGGCTGTTTATCCCAGTTCACCAAAGTATATATTCCATAATAGTCAATGCTGTCTAATTTTTTTCATGCAGACAAGCCTCAAGTGCCCGCAAAAGTTGAAACAAATCTGAAAGACCAGGCTACTCTCTTGAGGAGGAAAAGCTAGGTGCTGCTGTCTCTGAGGACCCATTTTAGCAGCAGGTAGCAGAACTAGAGACATTCCTCTGGAAAATTACTGACAAAAAGTAAAAGGCAAAACAAGTATCACATCCCACTTCCAGCTGCTTATTGCTAAAGTGAAATTGTCTGTCAGCAAGGAGGACATAAACACACAGTATGTTGTCCGTGCCTGACAGCTTGTATCATCTTCATTTTGCAAGCAGAGTCCAACATAGCTTCCTGTGGACAGTGACCAGCTTTATTTGACAGTCTGAGTCCTTCTACAAGGAAGTGCTCACACAGTTGTAATGCTGAGGGGAAATGTAACTTCTAGAGTGAGATTTTAGTGGATAACAAGCTACAACATTCAAAGTAGAAGGTCTGACTGCCATCTTAGCCTTCCCTGTAGCTGCTGTTAGATCGTACCAGAAAGCAAACCATCCCGGTGGTGGTGGTCTCTGAAGGAGCTGCATGAACTTGGGGGATTCTGGCTCTGAGGAGTGGGCTGTGCTTCAGCAGCTGTAGATTGACTCCTCAGGTTATGGTGCACAGCAGCTGGCAGCCTGCCTCCTTGCCAAAAGGTATGTCTTCCTCACTGCACACCATACAACTTGTGTCACTGGCCTCCCTCTGCTGATGGGGGGTGTAAACACATCTCCCTCCCCAGGCTCCCAGGGGTTCCCATTTATCATGACAGCTGAGCCAGGGAAATGAGCCTTGGCACTGTCTACTTTGCCTTCATTTTCTGATGTACTTACGAATATATCGCTGTCACAAAGTAACAGTCTTGATGTAGAGAAATGCCACCCCCAGCCTCTTCAGTGACTGTATGGGAACACTGCTCCTTAGTTACTCTGCCTTCCTCCGCCTCAGTCTTTCATAACCTGAGACTCATTAAAGGCCTTCCAGCAACCTGGAGACAAACCAGGGCAACCTTGGGATCCATGCTGAGTTACGTTATGATTGCCTCTGGTTCCTCCTCAGAGCTCAGCCCTACAACCTCCTGTAAAATGTGATGTAGAGAGGCTCGGGGCCAGACCTTGGTGCCCACACTGACGGGCCACCTTGCAAGAATGATGGATCCTGCATAGCTGTGGAGCTGCTCCATTTCACAGAGGGCTGCACTGCCCTGTGCAGAAGCAGCAGCTGGAGAAAAGGTCTTAACATCTTGTGGCTGATCTAGTGGTTATGAAGGAGCAGAGAGGCTAAAATAAACAGTGCAGCAGCAGCTAGTACTCTATTGTGAAAGTGTGTGTGCGTGAGAGGGAGACTGAGTCTCACTCTAGAATAAACAGCAGACCTGGTGACTTAATGTTTCAGTTTGGGTTTTTTTTCCTTTTGATGAGGTATATTTCTGACAGCTGCAGTTCAGTAACTATTAGGCTGAAGGACTTGATATTCAGCTTAAGGTATGCCACCACAGTTGTGTTGACTTCACTCTGTTCACACCAGCATGGAATCTAACCCATGCGTACATCAGAGCAGTCTGGCTTGCGATGCCTTCACCTTCTTTTTACTCCTGTTTCAAACCTGTTCTGAGCGAGTCATCTGTGCCTGTCATGCATTCAAGCTTTAGACTGGAGGTGGCTCAAAGCAGGATGTCAGATTTTAACCCAGCTCAGCAACAGGGAATCAAAGTCTCTTTATTTTGCTGCAAATATTTACCCAGGGCATTCCTGATTCTTTGGGAGATAATGGTAGATTAGAATGATTATCATCTCTGCAAGGAGTGACTTATTATGATTCATGAAACACAGCTTAGCCAGAATGAACCTAGTCTTGTACCAGTAGCTGAAATGCAAGGAAGCTAAAAGGAAGAAACACTGATGTGTTTTCAGTGACAGGGCTACGGGAGGATTAGTTCTGTGATGTCTGAGTCCAGCGTTCCAGAAACTGTCTGGCCTCTGCAGAATAATTCATTAACTCCATTGAAAGGCTTTGCTACAGATTTGAAAAGGGACACAGAGCGTGGCCAAAAAAGTCACACTGACTAACGGGGCCTGATCCTTCACGTTGAACAGATATTCAGTGTATGTGAGCAAAAGAAAGATAGAAAGTGGAGATGGGCATATATGGACACTGTGACACTTTATGAAGTAGCAGGGCCAGCACTCAAAAATGGCTGAGGCAGTAGCACAAGGGAAAGAAGAAATAAAGATTGAGTTGTGGTAAGCTGAAGTGTTCGCAGAGCTTGTAAAACAGCTCTTCTTTCTTTTTTTTTTTTTATTTTGTCATGCCATACTGGTGCTCGACAAAGACAGATAAAGGCATTTTTGAGTTATGATACCAACTGTAATGAAATCATAACACCAGCAAGGAATGCTGTTTTCAGCAGAAACACTTCGGTCAAGTCTCACAGGGGTTTCAACATCCTGATTCAGATGGCTCTGTGACAGCATCTACTTGCACATTTATTCTTCTTGCACATTCAGATGTTTCCTGCCTATTAGAGCTATCATACGGCTCAGTGGGTGGTTTAGTTATTCTTTATGGAAGCTGTAACTGTCCTGAGAACGGGTCGTCTTTTCAGTGACCAAACAGGTACCATATGGAGAGGTTCTCGCCTGCCATCTGCTCTAACCTGCCTGGGAGGGACCAGCTGTGGAGACAGCAATCATTCAATTGCCACTGACACTTAGTCCTTGAGGTCTCTGCTGATTGCCCGTAACAGCCCAATAAGTCTTACTTGTGATGTGCACAACTATCCAGTAAGAAGAGGATTAAGACCATCTGTCTCATTAATGGCCCAGATTCCTAAGTGGTGATTGTGCACTGCAAATGCAGGTAGCTCCTTTGAGGTTAGCACAACCCTGACAATTTATGGCGGCCAAAGATCTGGCCACTTCTCTGAGCCCGCACTTAATAGATGCAATGCTATGGTCTTTGGCTTGGCTGAGGGCACTGGCACCCCTTACGCAGCCAAATGTGGCGTGAGTGCTGAGATAAGGTTTTGGCAGAGGTCAATCAGTGTGTAGCGAGCGATGTGCGATGTGAGGGGTGACAGCCTGCGTGCAGATGGCGCCCGGCATGTTGCTTACCTCGTGCCTGAGAAATGTGGAGTCCTGGAATCTGTAATGAGGGATTCTTCTATAAGAGCAGGGAAACGTGCGTGTGCGCCCTTTTAACATTGTTTGGGATGATTTTAATGATGGATGTGTCTAGGAAAGGGCATTCCATACGCAACCATTTTGAGAGCTGGTTACATACATTTAGCTGTCCTCTAGGTTAGGCTTTGGGCTGAGGAATAAGATCTCACGTCGCTGGGTAAACTGTATTTCAGACACTACAGGAGTCAAGAGTCGTGCTGTAGGAATTGAATGACAGCAAGACCCAGAGGCGGGGAATTAGTCTTTCAGGTCAGCAAAAAAAAGAAAGAAATCTAAATGACAACGAAAGAGTGCAGGCTCATCACTGCAGCTTGCGCTGCATGGCTGTGGAGCATGTTGGTTTAGAGGTATCTCAAAGCAATAGAAAGAGCAAGAAATTGAGAGCTCCTGCTGTCTTCTATTACCAGCTCTCCCTGCCACGTACAAACCTGCGGACACACACCTGGGGTTTTTAAACACGCATTTAGCAGCCTTCTTGAAGGAGACAAAAAAACAAGGGTCACATAAATCTGGTTTTAGTAAGTGTGCAATTAGGAAACCTACAAAGAGGAAGCTGCTGACTGAAGGAAGAGGTGCTTCACTATAAGATGGTCCAAAATCTTTAATGTTAAAAAAACAATGCTCCTGGGGTTTTTTCCCTAGCAGATTTCAAATTAGGCATTTACTCAGGCATTGCCCCAAGTGACCGTGTGGGTCACTTCAGAAAAACGGTTGTGAAAAGCCAAACCCTCCTTTCACTCTGCACACCGTCTGCAAGGAAGTTACACCAGGCGCCGGTCCTGAGAGGAGATCTGATCTCTGCTACAGGCAGCTGAAACTCCTCCAGAACCAGTGCCAGTGCCCTGCTTCATATTAAGAGCTTGACTTGGTCTAATGAAACCGTCTGTGTGGAAAGCTGCTCCCCTGCACAGCTGCATCTGCTGCCTGACAGACAGGAAAGCCCAGCCCAGCACCAACTCAGTAGGGTCTGTGAGGGGACCACAGACACAGTGGGAGTTACCTGCATCCCTCCTGCACTCATCGGGCCAAGCTGGCAGGTGAGCCCTAGTCTCTCCAGTGCATGAGTTAACACAAAGCTGTTCTGTATCTCCTTGGCCTTTGGGAGGGAGCTGTTACCTGGAAGTCACAATAACAATCCCAGGGAAATGCAAAGGAAATGTTCTTTTTCCTCTGGCATCTCAGTTTCTCTGGGTCCTGGGAACAAAAAGCCTCTTCTCCCAAATGTTTTACTGGGGAAGGTGATCACATATTAACCTAGTTTCTGGTGCTGCAGAGTAATGGAATGCGGTACAGGCTGATTAAAGAGGGGCTCAGCAGACTGCAAGCCACAGGGGTGCGAATTCCAGCTCCTCCTATGTCAAACCACAATTACTGGAAAAAAAACCAAAAACCTTCCATTTATTTTTTTATAATACTTCTGACAGCATGCTAAAACAGTTTCACATAACTTAGGAAAATGCCAGTGCCATTCACCAATAGTAGGATCATCCAGAGCTTTTTGAGACACCAGTAGTGTTGCCTTCACTGAGTAAACAAACTGTTATTCTCACTGGAGCACAAGTCTAAAAACACAGGCAGATGTGTGGAGGTGTAAAAAGCAGAATGAGGAGGATGAGTCACTACTCATTCCAAAGGCTTGCCATGGGCTGTCCAGGGAGTCCCTAGAGTGACAGCTCTGAGCACAGAAAAACTTCAGCAGTGGATGAAGCATGTTTCATTCATTCATTCACTCGTTCCTAACATCACTGCTTTTGCTTCCTGTGACTCTAGCAGAAATTTCAAGGCTCTCTGAGAAAGTTAAAAAATGTATTTTCAAAGAGGGAGGTTATTTTAGAAACTGATGCCTTCCAATTGCAGTCACTACCACCTTTCCACCTTTGAAAGGAAAATAGCCAAAAAAACCAAAAAGGAGCCAAGCTCCTTGCACTCTAAGGGAGTTTGGGATCAAGCATGGGCTGATCTTTGCAAGCACAGGCAAGCTGTCAGGAGTGCTGACATCTCTTCCTAGGTAGGATGCAGGCAGGGCCCAAGAGTGAGCAGCCTTTCCCTATGCAGGTCAGGTTAGGGGTGACAATAACCAAACAGTCCCAAATTTTGGTGATCTCTGCCTGTCAGTACCATACATCCTCCACATTGCTTAATGTGATTCACAGTTTCTGCTGGAAAAAAAAAAAAAAAAAAAAAAAGCCCATCAAATATTAGAGGTCAAAGGTGAACCACTGTATAAAGCTGGAGGAAGGAATTGGCCCTGGCCAGCATTCACTGTCAGCAACACCAAATGCACACAACAGCTTTTGAATGAACAGGAATAGAGATTGCATCACTGGAATCAGGGCAGTTTTACTGCAAGACCATGCAGTCCCTGCACCATGGGCAGGCTTCTAGCTATTTTCATATTTCTACTGCTCATTCTGACTATGGCAGGTGTAAGCACCAAGATGTCCCTTCCTCCTGCAGTCTGCTTCCCCCACTGGTAAAAAACCCTGGTTCACAGCTACCTTTGAGCCTGTAGCCAGATATTTAACTGCTAGAAATGATTTAAACAACTCAGATTTCATCACCAGGCACTACTGTTGCCTGAACATGTCTGCACTGGGTTACTAATGTCATGTCCTCGAGCACTGCTCTGGAAGGAGTTGGCGATGGCAAACACTGATCAGTTTTGCCTTAAGGATGTCCTTAGGAATGGTTACTGCTATTAATGCTGGATTATGCCTGCTTTGACCTGGCATGAAAATTTGTGTACAAGGACTGCTCGGAGACTGCAACATGGCTAAAACTGGTTTCAGTTGGCATGTGTTTTTTGGCCTGAGTAATGTGATGTTCAGACATTTTAACCTGGGGAGGAAAGGCAAGGCGAAGCTTGGTCTAGAGACTACTGGTGAAATCCTAAAATTAGCATTAAGCAGAGTGGCTGCCTGAAAAATTAGAGTGGCAGCTTGTGGATTGAAGACATAAAACTGAAAGCCTGAGCATTCCTATTGGACAAAGTGCTTTGGCTGGTTTTGGCCAGGGCTTGTGCATTGGCTGGGTTCCAGCCAACACACACAGAGTCCTCCAGCTAAAACTAGAAACAAATTCACTTCCAGACTCTTCTCAGGTTTTTAAAACATTCTCTCTTTAATTCTAACATCTTGAAGATAAAACTGAGAAGCTCAGGACATGCAAACAGCTGAAGGAGCAGAATCTCAAAGGGAGGTTAGCTGGTTTGCCTGGCTGATTGATCAAAGACACTCACTGTTCAAACAGATGGGAGCAGTACAGGCCTCTTCATGATCCGGTATAGAAAAAATTATTTCAGCACCAAAATAGCCAAATCAAATGTGAAGGTATATTACTACCCAAATAGCACTGCCTCCCATCTATTAGATAAGGCATAATCATAACCCATGAAGTTCTGCAAAAACTGACAGGACTGTCTGCCTGAGGCAGAAATCCCAGCACTGTGTCTGTGGGGGGACCCTCACTGGCATCGAAGGGGTGATGCTGCATTATAACTGACCTGCATCTCTCACTTTCACCAGAGCAGGCTGGCTTCTTACAGCACATGCTGAGACCATCAGCCATCTGTCTTTCTCATGCCAGCCCTCTCATGCAGATGCTTGGGCTCTTGCCAGGACTGGTCTTTGTGCCATCTAAGCCAAGTCCAGGTTCATCCCAGCACCAGAGACTTGCTGTGGAGAAGATGAGATTGCTCTTGCTCACATCTGGACTCCTCCACTGGGTAACTCCTGAGGATCATGGCAGGTTCCCGTTGGCCTCACAAAGCTCCCAGCAAAACCTTCCTGGCAGCCTTCTGTTTCCCAACACCACCACAACCATGCAGCAACCTCAGCTCTCTGCACGATGCAGGGGGCTGTGCTGGGGCAGTCCAACAGCCCCAGTTGTCCATGGAATCATGGAGTAACCATGAGCCTCCCATGGAGCACAATTTGGGCATATAGGCAGGAAAGTGGGGCTGTGCTCCTAGCCAGATTTGCTACAAGAGGGTGTTTGCAGGGAGGAGAAGTAATACTTCCCTCTGAGTGAGCAGGAAAGCCCTAGCCAAGCAGGGCATCCTTAAATATGGCAGGGGCTGGACCACTTTAGGGTAGATCTCTGCTGTTGCTGCTGCTACTCCATGCACCTACGGCAAGGTTTTTTAATAGAAATTAAAAGCTTTGCAGAAGGACAGCTTGAGTCTCAAACGAGTGACAGAAAAGTGACAGGCTAATTTTATGTTTCATTTTTAGCAGCATTATTCTGATGTGTAGGATAATGGTTAACTGATTTAACCAGGTTCTTGCTTCGGGTAAGAAAGGCAGAACAAAGAGAAATAATATTTTTTTTTACATTTTTTTTTTCAATTTGTCATTATAATTAAGCAGCAACATTTGTATCTTTAGCTAGATTTCCATATATAAATTTTTAATTGTCAATGAATGTGATTATAAGAACTGCTTCTCTTAAAAACCATACATAGCACAAGTGTGCATTTAGTTACATTTGTGTAGTAACAAATAATTTTGCTTTTAAACTCTGTGCAATTTCAGTCACCCTCAGACAGGCTGAACACACTGGTGTGCAGTTCTTTGGGATGCCCAAAATTGTACAGGAACCAAGCTAAGGAGAAAGCAGCCTTTCCTGGCCAGATGGCCCCAAGGACAGTACCCAGGGATGGACTCCCAAATCAGGCAGACTGCCTTAAGTGGGTCCTTTCCAGATCCTAAACCCATCCTCTCCACAGAGGGTAGCTGAGCTACTGCACCTCAATCTCAGAGGGGTCCTGATTGAGGGACAGTGGTGTCCTCCTGCCCAGAAGGCTCAGGTGCCAGCATCAGTCCCCAGTGGTAAACAAACTAGTGATTAAATGCACAAACAAAATTGCTAGTAGGTGTTGTGCCTGTGTTAAGCTAAGGGCGAGTTATAAGGTTAGGCTAATAATGAGCTGTGTATCTCTTGTGGTGTGATGTACACAGGGAAGAAGAATCTCCCAGGTGAACTGGGGATCCTTTGTCCTTAGCCCAAATTATAGGAAAGATGTAGTGCTTGGCACATGCTGGCAGGATGAAAATCCCCTCTTTCCTTTCCATCTGCCTCTTGGCAGGGATAGGGTGGAGGTGGATGCAGAAGGCAAGCCTCCACAGCCCTTTCAGCCCCTCCTTTTCTGGGAAACCCTGAGAGAGCTCACGTAGTTCAAAGGTATTCCTCTTCTGTTATCCCTTCATTAGATCCCATCAGGGTCTCTCACCAGAAATACAGGCACTCATGACACAGACTTGACTACTGTAATTCCTCTTTGTGAAGCTTGCAGCTTAGCTCCCGCAGCACTCGCTGCTTTGGCAGAAGGGGCCAGTGTGTTGCATCCATCTCAGAGCATCATCCACCCTGCCCCCCAGCTATGTGCCCAGCAGTGCTCCTCTGACTTGCAGCTGGCACTGGTGGCTTTCCACACCTGCAGCTGGCACTCAGTGCTCACCGCTGCCAGATTCCCAGCAAGGGGTCTCAGATCAGCAGAAGAACACGCTGTGCTGCCCTGAGCCCCAGTAAAAGCTGTCCCCCTGCTTTTCTCCCGTCACCTAAGATACGCTGACAGCTTTTCTAACAACATTTTAAAATTCTGTTTATGTGGTTCACCAGTTCTGCTTTCTTTTTGTCTCTCCTGTGGGTCTGGTCTCTTTCCTTACAGTGAATGGTGGTTATAAGATGTTCAAGAACACTTTTTCTTTTACAGTGGCAAGGTTCTTTTTAGTGAGCCAATGAGTAATGATTACTGTCCTGACCACCAAAGGGCTGATGTTTGCATTTCTTTTCCTTCCTGACTACCTAGCTCTGTGTGCTAATCCAAACCAGGCCTTTATCAGCAACATGAGCAAACCAATATTGTGTAGGCTAAGCTGGGCAGGAACATTATCTGCTCAATTACATGACATGAGAAGAGTCAGACTCTGACCTGAGCTGTGACAGGTATGAGCCCTCTACACTCAAAATTCCCTCAGAGTTCAGGAAAATCCAGAGTCTGACACACATCTCCAAAGGTGAGGTGTATGGTACAGTCAGGAGGCAGGTGCTTTAGGGTGTCATGTCTCCTGGTCAGCTCTCCCTAGTTGCTGTCCTTCCTTTATCTGTATTTTCTGTTTGGTCTGAGATATATACTTGGTGGCAAACACTCTTTTGTGCACCATTTCTGCTCCAAAACAGCACCATCATTTCCAAGTGCCACTGAAGCATAAGAAGTAATAGTACACAAGTAGGGGAGAGGAAACGACCATGGTGTATCCACTGCTCTAACAACCTCCAAGCAGCTCCTTCTCTCTTTTCCCTGTGTTTTGCCTTTAAAGCTTTCCCTCAAGTCTGCAGAGCCGCTTCTGCTGTTTCCATGAGGTCCATATGTTCTCCTACCCCATAGTCCTGAGATGCTACGGCAACTCGGAAGCTCTGGGGTTTGGTACAGCCTCACAAGACAAAACTGGAACAGAAATCCACTCAGGCAGAAAGAAAAAGTGATCTTACAACAAGAACCAATTTCTTAAACTATTTTTTTAAAAAAGCTGAGCATCCATTTGATCTCCAAGTGGTCTTTTTGAGTAAAGGGCACTGCCAAGGAACATGCCTTTACTGAGCTCCCTTATGGCAACAGACTAAAAACCCTCTCCCATCATTACTCTTCTGGGCAGGGCATGGGGAATAGGAGACAAACACAGCGTTCCTTGATCCTCTGATCTCCTGTAATCCAGACCGCTAGACTCCTGCAACAATTTTCTCTGTAGCCTACCATGCAGACTGTGCCCTCATTGCCCTGAGCCTGCTTAACCCAGCTCTACCTTAATTTGCACTAGCAGCAAGAAGCATTACATAAATTACTTACTCAATAATGATGCCTCTTTTAAGTAAGCAAATGGAATGACATCACCCACCAGCAAAATACCAGCTGCTCAGGGAGGGAGGGAGGGAAGGAAGGGGTGAGCACGTGTCTGCACGGGTAGCGTGCACAGAGAACGTCTGAGCTGCAGCCGCATGGCAAAGCCCAATCCCTCCAGGAATGGAGACAGGATCAGGGATAATTCAGGCTGGAAAGACCTCAGGAGATCTCGGCCCAACCTCCTGCTCACAGCAGGGTCAGCAATAAGGACAGCCCAGGTTGATCAGAGCTTTATACAGATGAGTCTTGAAAACTTCTCAGGATGCAGACTGCACAGCCTCTCTGGGCAACCTTCTCCAATGTTCAACTGTCCTCATGGGGAAAAAGCATTTCCTTGTATCCAGTCTGACTTCTTTTTTCAACTTAAAGCAACTCTGCCAATTGTAAAGCTGGTTTAAAATACCCCTATACACAAAAATATTATGTAGATGCATTCAAACCAATCCACATCTCTGCCCACATCTTTGTTCATAGCAGCCGAAGCCTTCTCCAGCCTTTAATAAGCTTGTTACATGATGTTTGTTGTACACAGCACCATTTAATTTATCTGTGGGAGTGCAGGAATTTGTTCATCTCCTAAATACCTCAAGCAAGCAGGACCATATGCATTAATGTAGCTAAAAAGACTCCATAGCTTATGTTTTTCCCAGATGCTACGTTACTACCTTTATGCTACAGAAACCTACTGTTCATTAATTGCTTACCACCTCCCTCCAGACAGGAGAAGCCCTTCCAGGTGCTTGTCTCTGGAAACTTCCTTCCTGGCCAGCTCAGCCTTCCCCTTGGGGTCAGACAGTCCCACTCTTGAAGCAGTGCTGCTCAGGTCTGGGCTGGATGGTGACAGAAATATCACCATTGCCAGAGACCACGTGAAGTCTCCTGCACGCTGAGGACCTGGCACTGGCCTCAGGCATCCATAAGCTGTGCTCTGGGAGGCACATCCTCAGTCACTCCCAAAGTCACTGCCATTCTGCAGGACTCTACCCACCAACACCTAATTCTCCACCTCCCAAAAAGGTGGTAGGTAGGACCTGGTGTGAGCTACTGCAAGGGTCACAAAAGGAAATTGCATCCACCTGCCATATTCAGAAACCATCTAGCAAACTAACAGCTGGAAAAGAGGAGAGAGTGAAGAAAGGAGCCGGCAAGCACCAAAACAAGTGGTGCTTGTTAATACCCACCTGTGGGAAGGGAGCTTTGCATGAGATGGTTTGGTGGCATAATGCACAACTGGGATAGTGCCAGCTTACACCTCTTGGCCCAGATGTCTCTAAAACTAAATCAGATGAGGCCAGTCCTGCCAAGTCTCAGCAACCAACATTTAGTCTATAGTTTTACACACAGGCCAGCTCTGCATTATACATGTGGCAGAAGCAGATCCTTCCACCTGCACTGAGATATTTCCAACTCCAGAATTAAGGGGTGAATCAAAAATCCATTCATTCCCCACTCCTGCACATAAAATGCTCTTTCAAAACTGCCAGCTTTAACATAAAATTGAATGTGGGATATTTTAATTTATCTTCTGATTTTCAGTCTCTTGGGTGTGCTCCAGATATGTTTCTTTCTAGAAAGATGAATGCCTGGATTGATTGATTTTTTTTTTTAATCCAAACCCAAGACTGTCACAGAATTCCATAACTCTATGGTGGCACCCAGGGAGAACAACAAACTACGAGACCTTGCACAGAAGCAATGGGACCAGCCTGTATTGCTGCAGCTCATAATCACTCTCATCGAGACATACCTGTATCTGGAGGGGAGCCTTTTAAACTGGGTAACACCCCTACAATGCAAAAGGCCAGTGAATAGAATAAACCCTTAGGAAGCTTAAGGAAGGAAGGTGGTTTGCTGCTCATGTGTTTTGCTCCCTGCCTTGCCTGGGGGACTGTTGGTCACACAAGCACACAAGCGATCGTCTGTTGCAGGTTGAATACCTGCCACCCCCAGCCCCCTAAAGATGGTGATGTACTGCTTGCAAAGTGCTTTGGACATACATGCCAAAATACTTGTGCACAGAAATACAAATAATATAAGGGTGCTGAAGATTAAGTATGCCCAGGAAATGTTGGGCTTTTCCTTCCTTTTCTCTCCTTGAGGGAGCTGTATCAGAGGGCAGGAGCCTGCTGAGACACTGTTGTTCAATGTTTGCCCTGCTGTATGAAATTGTTGCCTGTCATCTCATATTAGATCTGGTAGCTTGTTCAAACTGGAGGATAAAATGGATTTTTGTAGGAAATTTCAGGCATCCTAAAGAAACATATGAAATTTCAGGCTTTTTAATTGTCGGCAAATTCTGAAGCCAGAGGAAGTGGGGAAATCTATCAAAATCTGCTCAAAGGTGAATTAAGTTAAGATTGCTTGAAAATATAGCATTGTTAAATGCTGCCCTTTGTGCATCTTGAGAGCAAGGTTACTAGCTCAGATATGTTTGCTTGTTAGAAGGAAGAACTCATCTGCAGCAGCCCTGCTGAACAGGCTTCGGGCAAGGAGAGGAAAGCTGGCTCTCCTCAGTGAGTGGGTTAATACCACAGTCACAGAGATTGCCAGGGGATTGAGAGACCTCTCTTCTCACTGCTGCTAGATTCCCAAACAGAGCTCAACAAATCTACAGCCTGCAGAAAGCTGTTATTGAAAGTAAAATGCAGGGAAAAGTGTGTCCAGCCTGGTGGCTGCAGATTTCGGACCTCTCCCTGCCCAAAGAGGAGTATCCAGTATACGCCAAAATAGCACTAACTGCCCTGGAATCCTTTCTAGTAGTGCAAATGCCCCATTCTGTAACCAGAAAGTTGCGATGTGCAGTGTAAATAATTATGAGCAGGCAACCCGAGGAATGCCAGATGTGCCTTCACCAAGAGAAATGTGAGGCCCGAGCCTTCCAGCTCCTCCCGCACAGGGAAGGTGCAGCAGGCAGGTGAGGAGGCAGCAGCGGTAGGTGCCTTTGTGGCAGCTGGAGGCCAGCCAGCTGGAAGCTGCTCTAAAGCCTGCACTGAGACACAAGTGCAAATCGATAACACCACTAATAAATCAAAGAGCAATCGTTTGCACTCGGCCCAGCTTTGCCCCGAGCTCCTATTAGTCACTTTTGGCTGCTCTCCTTGGGTTGCGCAGCGAGTGATGCTGCTTGGGCCCCACATCGAGCGCTATCGAAGCCGGTTTCTCCTTCCCGGCGTCGCTCATCACTTCTGCTCGCTCCATCCCGGCGGGTGGGTAGGGGAAAGGTGAGGGGCGCCTGCCGTGCTCCCGGGTGTTCAAACCCCTGGGGTTCTCCTTCCTGGGTGCTCTGCCCGCGGGATTTGCAGGGGGTACCGGGCGGGGGGGAGAAGGGGCTCTGCCGGCTCTCCCGGGAGTGCAAGCCCGCACCCCCAACTCCTCCCCGCATCCTCGCTCCGCTGCGGCAGCCGCCTGGCCGGCAGTGACACCGCGCGGCGGGCACCGGCACCGGCATCGCCGCACCGGGAGGTCGCCTCCTTCCCCCCTGGGCCGCCCGGCCAACGCGGGCCGTGCTGCGGGCTCCCGTGGGCTCCGCAGGGGGCACGCGAGGAGCGGGAGCGCCTGCTGAACCGGGGACGGTGGTCCCGGCTCTTCGCAGCGGAATCGGTGTGCCCTCATCCTTCATCAGCCCTGACAAAAAGAGCCTTCTCCTTCCTCCTCTGCTGAACGTACATATGCATATACGTACGCATATATATATAGCTGCAGCCCACCCACCTCCTCCTCAACTCAAAGCCTGTAACGCCATCGTGCCTTGCTTGTTTCCACTGGCAAGCTGACGTGACACGGCAAAGGTGCCAGCAAACCCTCCCAGCTCAGCGGGAGCCTCCAGGAAGCAGCTTTATCTGTAATCAAACTCACCCCGCTTTTTCCCAACCTCAGTCCCTTACACCATCCCCGTTTGGCTCGCCCTCCTGGGATGTTTTAAATGAGATTCTAATTTCTTCAGGCCAGGGATGATTTTTTATCACATCTTGTACAATCCTTACTGTGACGGGGCCCGGGCAGCGTGGGACCTGCAGGCATAATTACAGTCCCGATGATAAACACCAGTCATACTGTTTGTCTCCCCATTCAGGCTGCCATGCTGCGCTGTAATCAAACTTGCTGATTGTTTTTGAAAGGCAGGTGTGTACTTTGGATCTGATGCAAGGCTGGCCTAAATTCTGCTCTGGGTCATGTCAGGCCCTTTGGATTCAATCCCGAGAGCAATGATACTCCTCCAGCCTCATGTGCTGCAGGGCCCTGGCTCCTCGCCTTCCCCGAAGGAGCTGGGACCCCAGCGCAACACCGCGTGTCAACGCAGCGCGTGGGTATGATGCTCACCCAGGAGACACACCCATTTGTTTGTCTGCAGTGAAGGAAGGGTGAGCTGACGCAGTCTTCCCATTTAACTTTGTGAACTGCAGCCTTTCCTCAAGGCTGTCAGCCCAGTGGTGTCCGGCACGGCTGGGTACAGTTCTCCTAATTTTCACATTAATAAGCATGTGGTAAGTGTTGGTGCCGGACGGAGCTCTAGTGCCAGCACCACAGACTCCCAGGAGGAGACATGGGAGGACAAGAAGACTCCTCTTTGCCTCTCAGATTAGCATATGTCAAGTCAAGCTGGTCGCTCCAGCTGTGAAGATCAGTACAGAATAGATACATCAGCATATCCCAAATTGCCAATTTGCAGCCACGGCTCTCTCTGTGTAGCCAGCCTGCCCCGTGGGAATGACGTGCCAGAACTACCAGTGTCTCTGGTGAGCACACCAGTCATTGCAGACACTGCTGGCACATGATGCTGCTGCTGCAGACCTGCACCGCAGGCACAAACTTCTGAGGAGAATGGATTCCAGGTTTTTCCCAAAGTGACCAAATTAAATCGTCAGTCTTTAGCTGTGAAGAGAGGACCAAAAGTGTCACTGTTTTCAGATCACGCAGGGAAGGCCTGAGGATGCATTGAGACCCTGGAGGACAGTGGTCATTCTAGATGCTACTGTAGTCATGCCAGCAATCCCTGTTGGAGCTCTGAGGCTGACAGGGCTGCATATCCCTGAACCCAAGACCCCACGGTATGTGTCACCCCTACCCTAGAGGTGAGTTACCATCACATGTCTAGAAGGAAAACGCAGGAATACGTCCCTTCCTTCTGCTCACTGTCCTTTGAATATTAATATTTCTTCTCCTTAAGTCTCTATGGGGTCCTCATATGCTAATTTTCAAGCCCCCTCAAAAACATAGCTTGGAAAAATGCTGAACACATCCACACCTGGCATTGGGCAGATGCCCATCTGGATGCTGGAGAGAGCTACAGAAGAGTCTGTTCTCTGAACATCTCCAAGATCAGAGAGAGCTGGGCCTCTCAGCTGCTGAGCAAACAGTAGTTGCATAAATTGAAACTGCCTCAGGCTCACTGGAGTAAACTCACACACCCAGTGTGTCCTGGAGTTCAAGCATTTTAGAGAAGAAATTCAAGGAAATCAACTTGTCTTCTAGGGCCAGTTCACTGTTGCACCTTTTTCTGCTCTCCTCTGGCAGGTTTTCATCAGTCCTTGCCTCTTGCACAGTCCTCCCCTGCCACGCACTCTGGGCAGGTTTCCAGGCTCCAGCTGGAGAATACCAACTTGATTAGATTTGATTTACAAAGGCATTTCACAACACTTGTTCACCTAAACACAATAAAAGTCCTGGATCTAAGGATCATAATTAAGGCCAGGATAGATCCTTTTGAAGCAAACTACTGGTAAGGCACCAAATTTTAAATAATACAATTTCCTGCCAAAATCCCCTGCTGAGGAAAAAGTTCATGTAAGTTCAGCTACTCAACCCATGAGTTCCTGAAATAACAGGTGACTTGTTTTGGGGTTTTGGGTCCCTTAAAGATAGAGGCCCCTGCTCCAATTTTGTCAAATTAATCATTCATCGGGTATGCAGGAGGCTTTAGCCATCTCTTTAGGCCTCAGACAAACAGGGTAGCACCAAGGGTGAGGAGGACATTGTATCTCTTGCTCCTTCACCCTTGGCTCTTTTTGCTTGGACTCACAACTGATGTGTCCAACATGCATACTAGGAACAAGAGAAAGAAAACATCACATATGCAGTAGAGTTCAGTTCCAAATAACCTCTGCTCAGGCTGACCTGGGAGGGAAGACTCCCTGGCCCGGTTCCATGCTGTAGTGTCTGTCACACTGAAGTTTTACTTTTTTTCCTCTAGCTGTTTTCTCAGTAGCTACAGATAAGTGGGAATGAGATGGGTCTTTTCTGAAAGCTAGCAGTCTTTGATGATTGCCACAGAATTCATAGTGTGACTTGCCACCCCAGCCTCTCCGTCTGAAACCATGTTCAGTTGCACATCTCACAGCATGCCTCTCACATTGACTGTCCACAAGGTTGCAGCTGGAACTACCTTAAAATCAACAAACAAAGCACACTGCACAAGGACAAAACTAATGGTGACATACAGACACCCTTCCTGGGTGCTCATGGAGGATGGCAGAGCTGACTGCTTTGGAATGAAGACTGGGGAACATCATTTGCAAGCCCCTGTCTCTCCTGGTGCAGCGGTCAGCCTCTCTGACCAGCTCAGCCACAAGCCCCTCCAGAAGCACGCACAGATGCTGGGGCCAGGATGGCCTTGGCTCCAGCCCTTTTGGCACCTTCATCCTAAAAAGAAACCACTGTGGGGATTTATTCAGTTTCTTCTTCGTGTGCCCACTTAAACCATTCCAGAAAAATAATCTCTACCAAATATACTTTCTTCAGAAGCAGGACGAACCTGCTCTGTGAATCCCAACAATGTTCTTATTAAAAGCTTCTTGTTATGCTGCAAAGTGTTCTTGAGCAATGGGTCTAAAAAAGGGGGTAGAGTCAAGAGCACAACAATTAATTGATGGAGAAGGAATCCAGTCAGACACACCACCCCTTCACTAGGATGGAGGTACTTCAGTCTTACCGGAAAATGCTTGAAGGCAAAGGAAGAGCTGTTCTGGAGCAGAGGAAAACACGCAGGCATGCATTTCACCAGCCTGTGAACACTCCTCACATGATGGAAAGGGCACCTGAGGGCCACGTGATGGGTCCCTGGGAGAAGGCCATGACTGAGACAAACTTTTCAGAAGTGTGGGATGCTGTCTTGAAGCTCAGCTGTTCTCACCAGCTCCCAGCCTTGCTGAAGGTAGAGGGGTTTCACGCACCATCAAATACAAGGTGGGACTGTGCTGCCACAGAGGCTGCAGCGCCAGTGCCCACACTCAGGCATGGTCCCCCATGTCCTTCAGAAAAGCATGGCTCCTAGGCTCACCAGGTGGGTCTGGTGCCGCACACTGCAACACGAGACAAGAGGAAATGCCTTTGGCTATATCAAAATGAGTCGCTTTGATCACAATTTTAACTGAAAATTTAAGCGAAGTCGAGACCATTGTGCAAAATGTTTCTGTGTTGATGAATCAGCTTCTTCCAGAAGGAAAAGCTGTGCCATTCAAAAAATGTGAGCCCGTTATACATAACAAGCCCTCTCCCAGAGATCTCGCAATTAAGGCCTGAGACAAGCTGAAGCAGGCAGTCAAAATAAACCCAGGGTTCGGAGGTACCAATTAAGCAAGTGGAGCAGAAATCTGAGTTTACCACCGGCCTGACCGATGCCAGAGGGGAAGAGTTTATTGGCAAATTTCAAAATTAGACTTAAAAGAAGAAGAGTTGGTTAATGTGAACCAAGCAGCTTCGCTAGGCTGAAAAATGATGAAATAGCCCTTTGCATGTTCCTGCCTTCCCCTTTTATGCATATGTCATAAATAATTAACCTGCTCTTTGTCTTCAGCCCTCAATGAATTCTGGGGTGTAATAACAGGAGTAGCCGATGGTATCTCAACTGTTCTCTCTTCAGACAACACCAGGCTCTCTCACACGTAATCCTGTAGTGGCACAGAGCAGGTTCTCCTTATCCTCCCAATCGGGCTTCTATCCTGTCCTCCCCTGTGCATGCAATTATCCTCTGGAGCTATGTTCATGGAAGCAGTAAGCACATATGCCACTTGGCAGCACCATATGGACTGGCAGACCTGCTAAGGCTGGGCTGTAATTATATAGTAGAAGGTCTTCAGCAACAGTCATCAGTCCTGGACAATAACAGAGAGCAAGTAACACCTTGTAGGCCAGCTTCCCCATTAAGTTTTTTTATTATTTTTGTGGTCATGAGTCATATGGGAGTACCTAGCAGGTAACATGTCACATACAAGTATTAGGCCTGGAGACCAACAGAGCAGAAAAAAACGTCTTTTCTTTGTCTGTAATCTGAGCCACCCTTGAGAGACAAGGAGGGTTATCATCCCCACAGCAGTCATCCTAGTGGCCAGGCAAGCTGGGAGCTGGGCAGCATGCCTACCAGCATCACATCTCCCTGAGCTCACATTGCTGTATTTGACAGATAAAAGTGATTTCCTGTGGTTTTGTTGAAGAAAACTACAGGTTGGGACATTGTGGCAGGTCAGTGACTCCTGCGTGGTAAGCAGGTGTCTCAGCTGTCTGTAGACACCCATCTCCATATGGGGCCAGATGCCCACAGGGCTGCAGGAGACCATCATCTAGTCACCTGCTGTGGTCTCACCCACAAGTGATGATGCTCCATGATGTGAAAAGGTGAGGCCTTGGCCAACTGGTGGCCAGGAATCCCAGCCTGTCATCATAGACATGGCTCCTGAGGGTTAGACAGAGACAGAAGCCTTCCTGACTCACACAAGGGACATCATTGTCTTCCCACTGACTACCTTTTCCCAGTGCTCAGACATTCCCATCCTCTGTCCCAAGTGACATTACACCTGGAAAATTTCTTAGGATACCCTCTGCATGTCCCACCTGCAGTGGTATCCCACCATGCCCAGGAGTTAGAGGGCTGCCAAAGCAACTGAAACTCAAGACAGGAGGCATGTGAATAAATTTCATCTATCACCATTGCAGACAAGCACAGTCTCTCCTGAGAACATGCAACAGAAGATGGGACACTAAAACAGCACAAATCCCATACTTCCACTGTCAATTAGCACAGATTCAAAGGAGATTTTCTGGGCCTCCATCAAATGCCAGCTCCTTGCTGGAAGACAAGGGCATCTAGTGTCCTTTCTGATATCCCAGTTCACTTTGGATACATATGCCACAAACATGCATGTAATTTTGCACCTTAATGCCACATCTCAAAAGTTCAAGTCTGTAATAGCGTACCAACCCAAGGAACCGCCGATGGCAGGATTGTCGTATTGCGCTTTACAGCAAACAAGTTCCTGGTACAAAACTCAGGAAGCTCTGCAGGACACGTTGCACGTGTTTTTCTGTCACCTAGAAATAGCTTGAAAGCTACAGTCATCCTGGAAGCCTAGTGAGGATACTGGAGGCAGATCTAAATCACACCACTGTCTGCAGGTGCCCACATTTCATCTGAGGAGGCTGAGGTGAAGAAAGGCAGCCTGGATGAAGCCAGCAGGTGCTTCTGCTGTGGACAGCCATCATGGGCTGGGAGAGAGAAGTGAGCTTTCTGTGAAAGGAGATGGAGCATGAATAGCACAGAGATGGGAGGGCTGGCCCTAGCCAGGGTTAGACAAGCAAGTTTACATTGAGATCTTGGGGACTGATTAAAAAAATGAAGCACAAAGTGAGCCTGAAGAGTTGCTTGAGCAGTCACAGGTGAAGCAGCACAGAACAGGTACCACCAGTCTGTGTCTCCTTCTCTCTCACCCACACCCCTCACCCTGACCTGATTGCTGGCTCCACAATGCTTCTGTCTCTATGGTTCCCTTCTGGGAAAGGAGAGCTTCACCCTTCTGCTCTGCCTTGTGCCAGCATCTCATCCCCACATCTGTCTGCTCTGCCCTTCCCACCTTTCTCTCCCCCTGGGGCCACATAAGCCTTTTTGCCTTGCACACTTCCCTTCCCCACCTCCCACCATTTTGTGCTTCCCCCCGGAGGTGTTTCCCTTTCACCCTCCAGGTGAAGGGAAAGCCAAAGGCCATGGTCTCCCCCACCAGCTCTGCTGTCCGTTGCCACCATTCCACACACGGGTACTCTCCACCTACACAGTCCTGTGGGCCTCAGGAGCCCCTGGATGGTCCCCATATGGCAACACAAAAAGGTGAGGGGCACCCACACTCCCCATGGCCTTTTCCTGGCTTCCAAAAGGCTCCTGCAGACAACAAGGAAAGAGCTGTGAAAATCTAGTCATTAATTTTTCCCTTCCTTCCATTGTATATTACAAGCCTTTTGTGAAAGCAAAAAAATTAAGTTAATAAAGTGAACAGAGACATGACCTCAGCCTAGCCCCTCAGAGCAAGAGATGATGTTTGGACCTGACCATATTGTTACACCTATGCCACAGCCTGATAAGCAGTGTTTTACAGGGTAGTCAGAGAAAAGGCAGAGTCCATGGTGCACGTTATTAATGCTTTCTGGTGAAAGAACAACACTATATCCCCTATTTTCCAGCTTTCTTATGGGAGATATAAGAGTTTGACTGGGAATTGTTTATGTAGCCACCGAAGTGAAATGCCCCTGTTGCATCTACCCATTTTTTTCCTTCAGAACAAATAAAAACACAGTGGGATGAAAACCTGCTCTTTCCTTTGGTAAATGTAATGCCGGACTTTTCCCAGCTAAATTAAACACACCTCCCTCCATCTTTGTCCTTCACTTTGCATTCACTGCTCCCAGAAAGCCTGGGACTCCCAGAGAAACAAGGAGATGATGTGAGGACCTGTGCAAAGCAATTTTCTCTCTGAAAACAGCAAGGACTCCTTGCAGATACCAGGAAGACAAATGAAGGGCGATCTCAGCTGCAGGAATGCTTGGCCCTGGAGACTGGTACTCACAGTGAGTGCCTAAGCCTTGCCCCAAGCAGGAACCTGAAGGATCAATGGTCGGGACGAACATCCCTGTTCAGGGTGACAACAAACACAAGCCAGGCAGTTACTGTGGGCTAGGGAGTGTATCCACCTCAAAATTGCTGCTGACTGCAGATGTGTGACGAAACATGTCACCATTGTAGACAGACGTGTACATAGCGATGTCTGATTCAGATCACTACTAATTACTCTGGCAGAGTATTTGAGGTGCCTTAGAAAGCCAACACCCACTGAAGAGGAATGATGCTTCCTGGAGTGGTGTTGTGCCAGGGATTGCAGCTTGGGTGATTCAGCTTGTGCTTACCTACCTTACAACTTCTGATCCTGAGCACCCACAATAAGTACATTCACTGCTCTATCATCAACCTCTTAATGAAAACCCTGAAAGCAAGTAAATCCTGAAAGCAAGTAAATTTATGAGCTATACATAACTGCTCTTGAGGTGTGGGTTTTCACCCAGTTGTGCTGTTGTCTGACAGTTCACTGTGAGTTCATTCAGTTACTTCAGTTCATTCAGGAACTGAAGGAAAAGTACAATGTGAGCCATGCCCTAGGCAAAGAAGAGGGTGGATGCTAGCTTTACCCTCATGTCCATGCAGAGAGGATCCAAACAAGACAAAGCAAAAAAGAATAGGACAATAAGCAACATGGACGTGAAAGGCAAGAGGGAAATACAGCTAAATATCACAGGGGAAAAAAAAGCTTCATAAAAACAAGAACAGTTGCAGGAAAGGAGGGGCTGCTGAGGGAGGTGGTGAGGGAAAGAGCAGAATGGTGTACCCTCTATTCTCAGTGCAGGAGCTTTACCAGTGACATGAATGAAGGGTTTAGACATTAAGGAGCCAGTGCCAAAAACATCCAGGAAGAGATGTGCACCTGGGACACTTGATTTTCATGGTCAGGACATCTTTTCCAAACCAGCCACTGTGCCACCTCCAGCCCCATCATGGCCTCTAGCCTGCAGCAGAGACCTGAGTCCTGCTCTGGCAGGGGGGTTGGACTCAATGATCTTCAGAGGTCCCTTCCAACTCCTAACATTCTGTGATTCTGTGAGGGCCACTATGAGCCAAGGCTCGCTGAGTGTCTCGGGGGCATGGTTCATCCTGCCCAGCCAGCTCTGTATGCTGTACACTGTGAATGGAGAGGTAAATGCCAGCTGTCCTGGGCCCTCCCAAAGTGACACTGAACCTGTGCAGCATAGGCACTGGTTCCTGCAGGAGAGATAGCCTTCAAAATGGCCAGTGTCCGAGGGTGTAAGTATTTAAGTGTATTTGGGTTTGTTTTTTTTTTAAAGGTTGGAGAAGCCTAGGCAAAAGAGCTTGGGAAAGTGGTGTAAAATGACCTCACTGGTTTTCTAATTGGCATCATCTTAGCATTGCAGAGTTGTTCCTCAGCACACATATTAGCAAGGGCAAACGGTCCAAGACAAGTCATTCAACAAAAACGAGGTCAGTAGAATAAAACACATTATCACCAAACACATCTTGCCTCACCACATAACTGTGCTGCAAAAGACACTGGCTCAAACCCAGTAAGGGATGAAATGTCAGAGGTCACAGCACACATTTCTCAAGAGCTTCCCCATTGATTCCACTGCCTCACTGAATGTCAGCTTCTGACAATTTCCAGTTTCAGCCCCAGTGCTGGTGTGAGGCTCCCACATTACCAGTCTTGTGTGATCAGGCATTTGCAGAAGTGCCAGTTGCTCTTGCTTCTTCTGCACAGTATTTCTCATACACCTATGGCACTGCTACCATGACAGTCATGCCTCTTCCCTAGACCTGTCTCCTCCTGAGCTCCTACTACTGTTAGTTCTCTGCTAGTTGCAGGAGGTGACATGTAAAAAATTTGAGTCAATTCTGGAAATAACTAAATATTTTTGTTTAAGAGATGATCGGCAGCAGCTCAGGCTGATACAGAATTTGGTATTTCAGTTGCAGAGGCCTATTCCACAAAAAGGTTGTGTTTTTCCATCACATAACTCACTCCTTTATTTTCATAGTCTTTTTTCCCAAAAGGAAAATGGAATTAATTTCTGTCCTTATGTTGTAGTTTGTTTTTTTTTTTTTTTTTTTGGGGGGGGGGGGGGGTTGGCTTTTTTTTTTTTTTAAACAACTTTGTTTGACTTGGGAGAAGGAAAGGGGGAAAGCCATGGAAAGGGCACTGCTAATGGAAGGCCAGATGCATCTGCCCATCTAGATGCCCTCTGGGAAAATGGAAGGACCACACTCCAACAGAAATAGTCAAGCAGATGGACTTCAGAGACAAGACAAAGTTAGAAAACCCACCAGTTGGACTCAGAAAGAAAGGAAAAGCCATTGGTTGCATCTGAAGAAGTACTTCTTTTAACAAAATTGTCCCTCAAAACTCCTCAAAAAATCTGAGCTGGACTCCGGCTGCTTTTCTAGAGAAAATGATACATTTTGCAGAAAAACTGGAAAATGAAGATTAGGAACAGGATGCTTCATTAATGATAAATCATGATGACACTCTTCTTTGTACATAAACCAGGAAGTTTCTCTTCTCAAGTGTACCAAGGTCTTCAGGAGGAAATGATTGCACACATAGTTACTGAGTCTATTACTGATAATTATATCTATTTTTCCACTGAGGTAATCTCCTTCACTCCTTTCCAGTTCAGCTTGGGTGATACCTTTCAACACTTCTGTCATCATCATAAAAAGGAGTGTCCAAAGTCCTGTGGGGAGCGGGAGAATGTAGGGCATTGGCTCTGCCTCCTACCCAAAAGCATTGACAGCACCCAGCAGGTAAACATGCAGCATCCATCTTGGGCCAGGGCAATAATCAGGCAGGCAAAACCAACAGGTTTTCTACTACTGAAGCAAAGTCTGAGTTTTGAAATAGATTTCTATTTGAAATAGAATAGCTAACATGGAGGAGGAACTGGGAGGATCAGCAAGGCTGCCAACACAGGATGCTCTTGCAGGGTAAAGAGGGAAACACCATCCCATCCCATCCCATCCCATCCCATCCCATCCCATCCCCTCCCAACCCCACCCACCCCCCCCCCTGG
>WTSP01048741.1:0-26488 GCA_025331215.1 Actenoides lindsayi | reverse complement strand
GCAGGTGCCGCCTTTACTTTTCTGCACCCCCTAATGTGGTACACAAGATCTAGCAGTGGCCTTGGTCTGCATACCAATCCTTGGTAGTAACTTTAAACATGGGGTGTTATCACTGCTAGCAGCAGACGCTGTCTGTGAAAACAGGCTGCTAACTTCAGAAAGTGCAGTTAATTAAGAGAACTAAGCTGAAAAGTAAAATCACCGAACAGAACTGTTCTGTTCTCACTCAAACCAGGACAGCTAATCAAAAAGCAGAGCTTTGGGGGACTATAAAATAACACCAAAGCACAGGAAAAGAAGAAAGTACAGGTGTGAAGAAATTGCATGAAAGAATGGGTAAGTTAAAGTATCATATGAGGAAAACCAACCTCATAAGAAAAAAAGGAAGCTTTCTAGATGCATTATCAGGCAGTGAGGACTAAAAGGAAATATACTGGAATAACATTGCAAACTTCTGTCTCCTGTATTAAACAATTATATCCTATTAAGATCTTCAACACATCATAGTTTCTTGCTTAAATTTGTGACCTCACTCAATTTCAATTGATTAAAAGCAACTAAATCAATTTAGGACATCTTTAAAGATGTCCTGAAAGGGAAAGAAGCCATTCCACTTTTGCTTCTTTACCAAGTAAGCATCTTTTTTTTTTAACATCACACACGAGGGTATAAGACTTCCTGTTGGTTTTGTTATTTTTAGTTCTTCATTGTCCATTGGAGATTTCTAATTGATTTTCAGAAGGCATTTGTGTACTTTTAGGTGTGAGCATGTATAATCAGATCATGCAAGTAATTTTTCTGCAAGATTGGAGAGTGAATGAGTTGGTAATACAAAGAGAATGACAGTTGAACAATTGGGAGAGGCAGAAGTTTTTAGATAAACTATTTTAAAAGGTTTGAGTTTGTTTTCAGTGCTTACCACCTCCAGCTTTCCTCCTTCCCTCAGTGCTCAGGGAATATCACTGCCCGTAGGCAGAGGTAGAGCACGGTGAGCTGCAATATTAAAGGTCCAGCACTGCAGGCGAAGGCAACATCTCACTTTGTCCTGAGCCCTTCACCCTGCAACATAGCCCACATCCACAAGCACATGTAGGGAAGGTTCAAGCCTCCTACATCCTGCATTATCAGAATGGTGGGTTTAGAAGTCTCTATTTCTAAACTAAAATTGGGGATGAAAGAGAATGACACAGGCTGTCTCAACAGGGATGAAAGACCTGGAGGTGTCAGAAAGCAACCGCAGTCTGAATGTGTAAATACCCACATCTGAGCTGGTCTTCCTTTATAGTCACCAGAGAGAAACAGGCGTGGCCTGTGTGGAAACTCGCTTCATCCTAACGAAGCTGCCTGAAATAGTCCAGCTAAGTTGCACCCTGTAAGAGCCCATTTCTCGCTCTTCACTAGAAAGGCAGCTCAAGGGTGATAGGCTCATCTATAGATATTTGCACCACAGACAACAAACATTAAGGCAGATGAATCCTTTGATTCCTCCATAGCTGGCTTCAGTTCCAACACCTCCTGCCTCTATGTGTGTTTTTTCCTGTCCTCAGAAGTATTGTATGACTTATAAGGTAAGCTTTCTCAGGAAAAGAACAAACAAAATTGGTCCAAAATGAACCATACCCTCTTGATACAGAAAATAGACTCGGAGTTGAGATGAAACCTGTCAATATTTAAGGGCTTTGTGAATGGATAATTTCAGACAGTTGTGCTAATTTGCAGCCTCTCTGCTACTGTAGAGTCCAGAAGTGGCCCTTTGTGCCAGTTATTATCAGTCATTGATTTCAACTATTTTGCAGAAATGCAAATTGCTTTGCAATCAAAGACATTGACCTTTGGAGGGGTACATGGTCCAGAAAACCTGTTGACTGCCTTGAGAATTGAGGCCACTCAAGTAGGAGGTGAAGCAGGGTCCCGGTCACAGTGTTCAGACATCTCCTGGCAGTTCCTTTCCTCCGGATGTTTGAGCATAATGAACACTCAGGTTGGCATTACTGATCATTTAAAAGTGCCATGACAATCTTAGCCAACAACTTCTTTTTAAAGGTTCTGTGGCCCAATGCAGTAGCATATCCTAGTCATACAAGCTCTTTCCTATATTTTAATCTTCTTCCACTGTTGGTTTTCATCTTTGTCCAGAAAGACTTTGGTGGTTCAGCAGCTTTGGGGTCTTTTTTTTTCCCTGAATGCTGGGCTGTTGGTGAGACTAGTTTGACACGATGGGACCGAAAACTGAGAGAGGGAACAAAATATGTGGTGTGTGATCCAAGCTCTCTAGAAAACATCTTAGGAATTATTACTGCAAGGAAGTGGTCTGTGCTCCTCAGTCTGTTGCAGTAGGAAGGAAAGTTTACAGAGCTATGGGATCAAGGAAGAGAGAATCAAACCAGATTCAGTAATTTAAAGATGGGCTGAGAGATGAAAGAAAAGCCATGCTGTCCATGGCTGACCACAAGCATGAAAATTGTGTTCACAGCTGACTGATGGTACAAAGTCAGGATGGGAATAGATCATTTAGCGCAACACTTGGAGACCAGCAGGATTCAGAATGAAAAACTGCAACATGAAAAAAAAGTCCATTGTTAATGGGGTCTTCACACCAAAAGACCTCTGTGCTTGGTGTCAGTGGCAGCCAGCGGGGCCTGAAGGACCTGTGCCTCTTCCCACAGTGGGGCAATGTGCTGTGGTGAGGGGGCAGCAGGCGTCACCCTGCTGGGGACCGTGGAGCTCTGAGGCTGCAGGTGAAGTCTCAGTAGCACTTTGGGAACAGTGAGCTGCAAAGATTTATTATCTAGCTTGTAAGACCTATTTTGTGTTATCAGTTTTAATTTGGACAGGGGTTGCATTGTGCTCTTTCACCCTGTTCTTTGGGGAGAAGTCTCAGAGAAGCACCTGATTTATCTTCCTTCTAGCACTTACTGCTTTGTGCTTACTTCTGCATCCCCTTCTTTGTCTTAGCTAAAGCCTAGTAGTTCCAACTATCTTGGTGCCTTCACACAGCAGTCCCAAGGTATTGCTAATAGGAACAAATTATAATTTGACATTAAAATGTTTCAGATCCAGGGGGAGGCCTAAGGTACTATATCTAGAAGACGTGTACTATCAATTTGTGCAATGACATTAAAATGGGGCTCCAGTGACTGGAAGCTGATCCTGGATAAATTAAAGCTAGCATGAAAATAAGGACTTTCAGCAGAGTAATTAATCAGTAAAATGGTTGGGTTGGGATGATGGAATATTCTGTGTCTATTGAAGATCGGGTGTCCGTTTCTGGAGGGGTGAAATGCTTGAATTGCTTTTACTGTCTTTAATCCTATGCCGGAATTCCTCTATACTGGTTTCTTTTTTTTTTTTTTTTTTTTTTCAGGTTTGCATACTTTGGAAATTATTTCTTCTAGTTGAAACAGCAATTAGCACAGGGAAGTCCACAGGGAAGTATTAGGATGTGGTTGATGCTACAGGAAAGACAAGATGGTTCTCCCTCTCAGATTTGTAGGCTTGATTTTGAGTCTGTGCTCTTCTCTTCATCCACCCTACTGCCTGGTTTGCATTTTAACTTCTGAGTGTCCCGAGTAACATCACCACTTCACCGCCCGGGTAAGCTAGAGTTGGTACTTGCACTTCAGCCACAGCAAGGGCTTTAAGGAGTCTGTGATGTCTATAGACAGGCAAGAATCAGGTAACTGCTGTTGAAGGTCCATCTGCATGTCCAGACGCTAAAAGACATATAACCCTGCTCTCCCTGTGTGTTTCCAAACTTCAGCAGTGCTGGCCCAAGAGCCACCCAACACCTTGAGCAGAGAGGCAGATAAGAGCCCTGAGCTGCAGCAGGTTTCTGTCCCACCTGCTCAGGGGACACATGTTTGACATCATCCCTGGAGAGTTCACATGGTATTTGACTTGCTCATGTTGGAGAACAGAGAAGGGACACAGGGCAATGAGCCTGCTGTGATGCTAACTGGGGAGGACACAGGCTGAGCCTGGTGCCCTTCTCTTCCTGAAGTTTGAAGGAAACTGTATGGAGCAGATCTGGGCTTTAATTAATACTCAGCTACTCCTGACAGGTTAGACAAACCTCTGCTGGGAATGGCTGCAGCAAACCGCCTTGGTAGCTCTGGACACTCTCTCCAAACCATTTTTTTCACAGCTTTAGATGCAATGTGATCTGAGTAGCTCTTTCACTATGTCACATGTGCCACCGGGGACTGGACTGAGCCCACATTGCCAGCATTCCTCTATCCTGCTCTCCGGTTTGTACAGATTTTTACTCTCCTTAAAGCAAGCATCCTAGTTCCATCACAAATCAATCCAGCTAAGGACCTGCAGGTGAGCTCAGTCAACTCCTGGTCCTCCCTGGTCCTGCTTTGCCACAAGAACAAGCTGCCACCATGATACCTCTGTGAGCAGGGACAGGCTGCTGACAGACCACATATCTGCAGGAGGCAGATTTAGGGTGGAGCAGGGGGATCTGGTACCACACTCTACCACACTCCCTGCATTTGCTAAAGCAGCAGAATTACCCTTTTCCAGACTGGGGAAAGGATCTGATCCCAAACTCTCTTCTGTGCTCTATTTGCTAGGCTCCACTCACTGTTAGAGGGAGTAGGGCCAACATTTGAAAAGTTCTGGCCTTGAGCTGAAAACAGGTATAACATTGGGTGTCAGGATTTCAGGAGGCCATGGCTGTACTTTGAAAGAGTGGTAGAGCACATCATCTTCATGCAAAGATTTTCAATCTGTCTTCTGAAAAATACAGCACACATCAGTCTTCACCCATTGACATCTTAGGCACTGCCATGAGAAGATCTCTGACCTATGTTAAAGAGAAATGCAGATCGTAAAGCATCTTTTGCTTAAAAAAACTACATTAACATCTCTTACAGCAACTCCTGGCAGATGATTCTACAGGTGGAAAGAAGGTAAGAAAAGGAACCTTGGCCTAGCTGGGGCATAGTAAATATCTTCCAGGAAACTCTGTTGGTACAGGCGTCTCTACAATCAGGAGCTAGGGAAGGGCTCATGCTGCTGCACAGGCACCAATCCCCGAGGCAACCAAGCAGGGAAATGTGTCCTTTCAGTGTCTAATATCACTGGTGAAGAAAAGATAACTTCCAAGTCCTTCCTAGCTGTCAGTGAGATTAAACTTGGCTGAGGCTCAGCAAATGATCCAAGAACCAGTGGTCACCTGAAATGTATGGTCATAGCAAAAACCAGCACAATGAAGTGTGGTGTCTCACCTGAAACCTTTCCACTCCTGGCAGACTCCTGGCTCTCCAGACAGGGCTGGGACCCCTCGCACCTCCAGCAAGTCAGTGAAAATTCAACATAGTTTATTACCATCTGTCTGTTGTCTATTACAGTATTTATAACCAAGGGGAAGGCCTATTCTTCTCTGACAGTAAATCAACACTGTGGAACAGAAGAAAAAGCTTGTTTTGACTTGTAATCTCAGTAAACCTGACAAGGAGGGAACAGAAAGGCAAAAGAACAAAGGGCCATTTCTCTAGCATTTAAAAAAAAAAAAGGGGGAACAAGAAAGCTGAAATATTTGAAGTGCTGCTGCTAAAGCAGTTCCCTCTTAATTTTTTTCCCAAATTACTTTCTAAATAACTAATGAAACTGTCACCTCTGTAACCACTTCAAATACACTTGTCCACTTGTTGGCAAGTATTCAGGATTTAGAAGAAAAGAGGAGTAGTGTATCTGAAATTCAGTCTCACAAGAGTTAAAAATAATCTGTGTCACTCTAGGGGCCCAGGATTCCCAGGGAAATCTGATGAAAAAGGCAATAAGGTGCAACTGACCCCAGCGTCTCACCTGCACTGCCTGAGTGTACAAGGACTTAGGCTTTGCAACATCTGTGCACCACAAATTTGCTGTCTTGACGTGGTTTTCATCCCAATTAAAACACGATACCATATGTGAATTTTGCTATACATGGTGGAAAAAGTAATCCTGAGTTTCTAACAATGGCATCACTGGATGAAATGCACAGTTTTAGTATAGTAGAGAAGATGGGAATGAGATTTGAATCTGGTTTTTGAAGACAGCAAGCTGATCCCACTACAGTGCTCAGGTTGTCCCATGCTTAGCATATGACCTACGAGAGGGACTGAAAGAATTCGAGAGTCATCAGAGGTCCACAGTCTCCAGGTATCACATACAGATATAGGGACACACTGAAACCACTCAGCTTTCCCGGTTGCACTTAAAGAGACATTCAGCACTGGAGCTTGCTCCAGAAAGCCATTACATTATTTTCTCAAAGCCATCCCCAGACCTCGTGCATAACATGGTAGTGTCAGAGCTACATTTGGCAAGCTCAACTTCCCTCTGAATTGCTGGCTAGTGAAGGGAGCTCCGACCAATGTAGCCCGTTAGGGTTTCTAATATTTGGCTGGTGTACATAGGGCAATCTCCACTTAGCACTCTGTTCAGTGCTCCTTCCTGCTTCCTTATTCACTGGCAAGCAGACAGATTTTCTCAAGAACACAGAGGAGAGACTAGGAGCAGATCTATTTTCCAGTCTGGAAAAGGGCGATGCTGTTGTTATGGCACATGGGGGGGATGTGGCTGTGTTGTACCAGACCCCACTGCTCCACCCCAAATTTGCTTCCTGCAGCAGGACGGCAAGGCACCAGAAGTGCTGTGGCACAGATGGGACCTCAGCTGCTTTGGCTGTCATGCAGTCCACACAGCTGGAAAACCTGTGTGAGCAGCCACGGTGCCCATATAAATACCCATCTCCACAAGTATTGATGGCTGCTGGGAAAAGGGAGACACTGAAGCTATGAAACGTTTCAGTTATTTCTCAGACAGCAATCCAGGGGTCTCTCTCAGCGGGACCGCATCATTCTGCTGAAGAAAATACTCTCCTGGCATACTTGCTTTGTTTTTTTCTAAAGGACCATGGCCCTGTGTATCCAGCAGGAAACACGGAGTTGAATGCATCAGGAGGTTCCACCTGAGGAAGTACATCAGGCCATTCCTATCCTGGTACTCACCTCCACAGTCTCCATTGCCCCAAGTTCATGTTTTCACAGAGGTCTTTATGTTAGAGGGATTCCCTGGATGACAGCTGGCCCAATCTTGTGCTCAAGTTCCATCAGGTTTCTTAGGGTCATATCCAGTTGAGTTGTGAATGTTTCCAAGAGGCAGGTTGACTGTTCGAAGAAGATCTCTCCTCTAGGCAAAACATGTAGGATTTGAGTCGGCCTGGAGAATGGACCCTGATTTAGATCATAGAATCATAGGATCTCAGGTTGAAAGGGACATCAAAGATCATCTGGTCCAACCTTTCTTGGCAAAAACACAGTCTAGACAAGTCCTAGAACCCTGTCCAGCTGAATATTAAGTGTCTGATGTTGGGGACTCCATTACATTCCTGGGGAGATTATTACAATGACTCATTGTTCTTACTGTGAAAAATTTTCCTCCTGTGTCTAAAGGGTGTTAGTGAACAGGGTAGTAATGACCTAGAGCTGAGTCATGTCAGCAACACCTGTAACTGCTCTGCATTTCAACTCACTTCCACATGCAGCCTGGGAGCCTCTGAAGCCACCCAGATAGTTTCCTCTAGATGAAATATTTTTAACCCACCTGACCAGCTTTAGAAAGGGACATCCTGCATCAGCAGGACGAACAGATAAAGGTCAGAAGAATCAAGAGATGCCAGAGCTATGAGCTGAAATAGGACATGACAGCAAGACAAAGCACAAGAGGAACACGTACAGAAAGTGAAGGAAGAGGACAAGTGTTATCTTTTAACAACTGTTTTGGTAGTTATGTAAGTTGCATGGACAAGACAGACACCATTCAGAAACCTCTTGCAGACTCAACTGAACCAGTCTTTGTCCTTGAATCTCCAAATGGAAAGGGCTCTGTCTCCCTGCACAAGAGAGGTATGTGCCATGAAGGTGTAGACAGAAGTGGGAATGACAGTGGTGCTTCCTCCAGCACTTCACTGAGGGTGAAGTGGAAGCCTCAAGACACAAAGCGCAGCCACAGACATGTAAGGGATGTGGTTGTTATCAGTAATGTTTTCACAGCCATACCCCCTGTCCTAGAATGATGCCTTAGCATCGACCTGCTTGCTGCACGGATTGCCCTGTTGCCCTTTTGTTACAGGGAGGTGAGGAGGAGGCAGGCAGTGAGGTATGGTGTTCCCATGTCCTCTGAAGAGGATCATGTGTGGCATGGAGTCCTCATTGCTACATGGAGAAGACAACTGCAAGTCCAACTTCAAGAGTCAATGCTTTGAGACCCCTATGAGTGAAAAATCAGACAGAGTAGACTAAAGAAATTACATTAATTAAAAGATGCAATACCCAGAGAAGAAGAAGACAGTATTTTCTTTGGGGAACATTAGCTGTTGCCCAGGTGAAAAATAAAGTTTTCACAACCAATCTGTCTAATGTCCTTGCAGATACGCTTTGGAATAAAGTAGGCAAAGCTATTGGCTTGGGTTTGTATCTGCTCAGTTATTCCACACCCTCCAAGGTTTTTCCTATTTAAGGTCACTCATTGAAAGAATGAACAAAAAAATACACATACTAACTGGAAGGAAAAGTAACGCTGCTTCCCTAGCACTTCAAAACATGGCACTCTGTCTTGCATTCAGCTAGGCAACAGCTAGTCCTTGTCGTGTAACTGTAGCTGTAGGAGGTTTTGATCCTCACCCCTCTGGCCAGGAGGCTGCCATGGCTGCCTTCAAACTCGTCACTGTCTAATGTGATTCATGGTGTTACCGGCACAGACTGGCATGCAGCCCCTCAGTCCCGAGCCTCCCAATGCTGCAATTACTGACAGTTGTATCAGGACCGTGACTGCTGGTGCCAGTAACATCTGCCACTGCTTGTGCTTCTTAAAAATGGAACAGCAGGACCCAAAAGCAGGGCAGGGTTGGGAACAAGAGCTCAAAAATGAAACAGCACTATCAGGAATGGGGGGAAAAGCTTTCTGGTGCATCCAAGCCTGTTAAACACTTCTGGGTGAATGGCAGTGCAGCGTGCTGCGCGCGGATAAACACTGCAGACATCTTCGGTTCGTAAGGTTTAGTGCTTCTCTCCGGCACACTGGAAATGCCACCGCACTTGCAACAAACAAATGTTACACTAAGGGACAAATTATCAGAGGAGGTCTCTTTTCCAACTGAATTCCAACTGAGTTTTAATGCTGCCACCTGAACTCCTCCAAGTACTGCAAAACCAGACTTGGCCCTGGCAAATCATCCCTGGTGATGAAGAGCAGAAGGTTGTCACTGCTGGCAGTCCCGCCACAGGGCTGTGAAGGTGTTGAGCTCTTTCCCAATTCCTGCTGCCCAAGTGACTGGTCTACCAGCCTGGGGGAGGCCCCGGGCCCCTGCCCACACGAGCAGCACTGGCAGTGCGAGGCTCCTGGGTGCAGGGGGTGCCTCCTCATCCTTAGCCCGAGACACCTGCCCCCAGCCTCCCCACAGTAAAAGGCTGTTTACAGCAACAATGTGCTTTCCCCTTTAGTCTCTGCTTTTGCTTGTGCAGAGTCTTCCCAATTAGTGATAGGTTTTTGCCTACTTAGTAGATGAGTCTGTTTAGATATTAAATTTTTCTTCAGTCTGTTTGTTCGGCATCCAAGTGTTTAATCTGATTGTGCTTAAGGGTACTCTGTATTTTTATTATCTACTTAATGAGATGAAAGAAGGCTCTTTTCCCTTGTTTTTTATTTATTCTTAATTAAGAAAATGCCTGGACTTGTTGCACAAGAGGAGTGCAGCCTTGTACCCCCTGAGCAGGAGCAACCAATGCTGCTGGGGGATATGTCTTGTACACAATTTTCCTTTCTTTTCTGGTTATAAAAGATAAGTGACACTGACAGGATCAATGTGATAAATGCCAACTGCTGCCTTACCAAACCCTCCACCAACCTTGGACAACTGCAAATGTACCGATTAGAATATCTTATCCCCATTTGTTTTTATAGATGAATATATAAACTAATATATGTAATTACTCCATGGAGGTTTCTTTTCTTTAGGGCTAGTATTGGTTTCAGCAAAGTATGAAAAAGCTGAAAGAGAGAAAAAAATAAATATAAAATATATGGCTAATTGAAAATTAAAATCTGCCTTGAACAATTAAAATCTGCCAAAACAAATTTGATTAAAATCCTCCTCTTCCCAAGCCATCTGCTTTTCATCTGTGTGTCTCCCACTCTTGCAGCAGGAACACATCCCTGGCTGGACACCAGGCACTAGGAGAAGGACCTAATTTTACAGCAGCTTCCCCACCACTGGTTTTAGGTCAGCAACAGTTCATCTGCTTTCTTCCTTTATTATTCACAGCTTTGCATGGCATCGCTATTCCTTTTGGGAATTGGGGCTGTGCTCTATTATTTTCCCTGTCACTAGAAAGGATTAGACACTAATGCCTCCACAGGTTCCCCTTTCCTCCAAGGGAGCCCCCCTTCGCCTCCCGCTCTCCCACAGGCTGGGGTCTCTGGGCAATGGCATCACCAGCCTTGGCCTCTGTGATATCCAGTGTCACCAGTGATGCAGTGCCCACCAACAACTGCAGTGGTGGGGCTGCACCACTCTCCTTGGACTGTGCTTGTTCCTTTACCTACCTCCCACGTCCTTGCTGTGGCACCCACCACCGCCACTACCCTCTGACCACACACCCACCTGGTCACCATCCCTCTGCTGTTATAGCTGCCAGTCCCACCCAGTGCCTGTCTGCTGGCTGTGGGGTTGCCTTCCGATCTGGGAAAGAAGTGACAGGAATATTTGGGTCCCTTTGGAGGTGTGACTATATATTCAAGTCCCCTGGCTCTCTTCTAAGTCCAAGACAAATGCTCACATGCAGAGAAGCGCCAGCACTTCTTCTCTGTCCCACTTCTTCCACTAGAGCCCATGACAACAGCTGAAAACCTTCATAACAACCTTTTCTTGAGTTGCAGTGAACACTTGACTTGAGAAGGGATTTTCATCAGCTTCACAAAGCATTATTACAACATTACTTGAAGTGCCAAGTGCTTCTGTTGAATTTAAAACCTGGAGACTTCCTTGGAGAGGCTTGTTGCAGGCCAGGGCCTCTGTGCAATCCCTCCTGCACTCTCCAGTGACAATCGGACATCAATCAAGGCTCCAGGAAGAGATTCTTGTCACAGGCAGTGAACAACAGTGCTGCTTCTGAAATGCCTTGGAGAGCCTCACCCGGGGTGTGCAGCTTAGAGGTCCTGTCACTACATCCTACAGCAATGTGAAAATTAATGGAGGAGAGGAGAAGAGAAAATGTTATGGTCTTTTTTTTAAAAAAAAAAACCAATCTAGGATTAGATCTTTTCCCAGGAATATTGACAAGTGGTGTTGGGGCTGTTAATTAACTCCACAGCCATGGTGGCACTGAAGATGGGCCTTTCTGCTCCAATCCCTTTTAGAGGCAGAAATGCAAGTCAACCCTGCCCCTGCCTACCTGGGGACACTGCAGACGCTCCTGTGCCCTCTGAGCCACTAAAACCCAGCTCTTCAGAGAGCCACATCCTAGGACATCCTGTACTGAGGAGAGACTTCCAGGTATGATCCCACCAAAAGCAGCTCAGCACAAGACAGTTTCCCATGGTTATCATCACTGTAGGAAGCCTCCTAATTGGAAGCACCTATCTGACAAATCCCTTTGTTTTGTGGTGTTCGGGCTTTTTTTTTTTCCTCAGTTTCTCTGTGATGGCAAGTGCCAGCCTCAGTGGCTTCTGGCAGCAGGTAAGACTTACACTGTGAAACTCACACATTTCCTATCTTCAATCCTTGTGAAATTTGCCTCCCACCCTTTGAGGTGGCAGAATGGTGGGTTATTCTTGCTTTTCCTTCTGTTGCCTCCCACCAGAAGCTGGGAAAATAGTGATTTCCTTGTGAAAAAAAAGTGATTTTCCAAAGGCCATTGAGGATTTGATTCTCCCTTCATTTTATTCAGGTTTTGCTTGTGTTTAACTAAAGGTTTGTCAGCAGCTACGTAGATGTAAGTCAGAAATAGCTTCATGCCTGACTCATGCAATACTCCACAGCATCTCATCCTGTCCAGTGAGAGTTCCTGTTTGGCTGCCTCAGCCCAGACCTTGCTCCTGGGAAGCAGAGATGGGAGCTGGGAGGGATGGGAAGTCAGAGACTGCTCTCAGAAGGGTCTTTTAAACCAAAATGTAGGAGGTCACCACTTGTCTCCCTTGTCTGTCAGGTTGTCTGCACCCATTGACAGAGCAAGACCCACCTGTCCCCCTGGCTGGTGGGGCTCTCCCAGCCACCTGGGCCACAAATATTTTGGTATTGGCTTTCCTGCCTCTGCCAGATGGAAATAATGGAGGAAACAAATGTTTTCCCAAAAATAGTGCCTGCCTTTGTGGCTTTGAACAGCCATGTGTCACTCACACTCCTGCTGATCTCTGGCTTTAGGTACAGCTGGCTGCTCTGGATAAGGAGGGCTATTCTTCTTCCTAGAACAGATAGTCCATTGCAGGGACTGATTTTGTACATAATGACTCAAATCTATAACAAAAAGCTCAAATCCAGGAGAGGTGTTGTTGAACCAACCTGCCGGGCTGGGGTGGAGGCAGTATAAGAGTGGCCCAGCCAGATGGGAGCCCATGATGGGGCCAGCCCCACTCTCCCCTTGCCCGGAGTCTGCTGAGCCCCAGGTCAACCGGGGCAGCTACATTGCACCAAGGGATGGCCATCACAGCAGCCTTTCCATGCTCCAGGCTTGGGCACAGGAGAAAGTGCTGGACAAGTCATGAGGGTGAAGGGATGGAAATCACAGCAGTGAAGGTAAGGGAGCAGAGGAAGTTGCCACTGCTCTGAGTGTCCACTGAAGTTCTGATTAAACCCAATACAAACTTTAAACGGGTAGGTGAGATAGTTTTCAAAGCATGAAGGGCATTTTGCCTCCTCCTCCGCTCCTGCAAGGCCTGCCTGGGGAGAACAGGCACAGGCATGAGCTGGAGGGGAAGGCAAAGCAGCGCATCTCCCCAGCCCCTGTGTTCTGGCTGCTAATGAAATTCATGCAAATTTTAGAAAGAAATTGAGATGTTCTGGAGCTTCCTCTACCTGTCCCTGGCTTATTTCTAATGGAAGCTGTAATGAGGCGCCTGGAGGACAAGGCCATTTAGTTTTCTTTACAGTAATCCCAATTTAGATGCTCCATAATGTAATAAAAGTGAGAAGGGAATGGCAACTGGAACAGCTCACTGGCTTGTCAGGCCCGATGAGCTGCAACACAGCGGCCAGGCCAGCCGTGTCCTGCCATATTGGGAATACAGCTTTGTAGTCCTATCTTGCAATAAAAATTGCCCGTAGCTGTTCTTGTCGGTGGAGCAAACCAAGCAGAGGCACAACCGCCCTGAAGCCTCACACCTCACTGAGCCCCATGGCACCTCTCACAGCACACAGCAGCCCAGCACACAGCGTAAGCTGGTGGCTGCCAGAGGCAAAAGCGCATATTTCATATTTCACTGACTCAGCCAGTCCTCTCCAAGGCCCCTTGGTCATCCAAGTGTGGGCTCAGCATGGCCTGAGCATCCTGCAGCTCTGAAGCCAGAGTGCAGAGGCACATCTGCCCTTGGAAACTCCCGGCTTGCATCACAGAGCTGGGAAATTTTACCTGCAAACCATGGGCACGGAGCTTGGTGAAACTGCTTATGTATTTTATTCATAGCCTTACCTGCAGCTGTCTCTGCAAAACAAGTAAAAGCCCTCCCGTGCTGTGCTGACCGGTGAGGACTCATCCAGCTGGGCAGGAGCTGCAGCTAACGTGTGTACAGCACAGAGCGCATCGCTCAGCTTAGCTGCACCCTTACCTACTCCAGCCTAGAAAAGTAAAAAGACCCTTTTACTGAGTCAAAGGCTAGAAAAGGGCCTGGCCCTTCTTCTCCCTGAGCAGCTGCTGGCACCATTAGCACAGGACAACTCTACTCATCTGCCTTTTCCTCCTGAACCTGAAGGAAAAAGCAGCAGAAGTGAGGAGAAACCAGCAACTCACTGCCACCTCTTGCCAAGTGTTTTCCTGGAGGGTTGCAGGGAAGAGCGAGGCTCAAGGAGAGCAGCTGAAGGTCATGTGCAGGCTCTCAGGGGACATCATGGGGACATTTGGTGCCCACCAAAAACCACCACCACAAACTATAGAGCACTGGTTGCTTCAAGGATGCATGGGGATCTGGAGCCTGTTGCCACTAGCCCCACAGGAAGTAAATCAGATCAGGCACCAACAGTGCTGCTAACTGCTCCTGACAGGGATCAGCATTCAACTGATTTCACTTTCCCCTAACCCTCACATGTTTTCAACTTCACCAAAAAAGTGGGTTCAGTACCATTTGCCTCCGCCTTTTGTTTCTCCAACAGTGACTTCTATTTCTGCAGATGATGGAAGACTGAAGGACTGTTGCCAAGGATACCCTAAACGCCTGCCCATAACCTCCTGCTATCTCTGGGGGGTCCAGTTGTCCTTGGTGTAAGTTTAGTAGCATTCGTCCACATGCGCTGGCCACTCAGGAGCTGCACAGGGCTGAGGAGCAGCACTGCCTCCTTCTTGTTGAAGCATCCCACTCTGCTAGTCTCAGCCACCTCCTAAATAAAAAGTTTGTCGTCTTTTGGAGTGATCTGGGAACCTCAGACAGACATGAAGCACAGAAGGAACCAGGCTACTTAGATCTGTCAGCATGAATGCATGAAGGAAGAAGCATATCCATTGAGTACAACCCATGCTGGGAGATGTCCTGGTGGGAGGACAAAGGGTGAGAGGCCCCAACCTGGGCAGGAGTGGCCACAGCCTTGGTAGCTCTGTGACAGGCATCTGTGGGGCTCTTGGCTGGAGTGTCAGCTCTGTCAGCAGCTTTGCAAAAGGAAAGTCTGCTCCCTGATGATACAAAAATCACAAATCTTTTTGTAACTGTGTTTTCTTCAGCAGCTTTTTCACTTGCCATTCATATCCCTCTCCCATATCACTCTGTCAGCTCTCTGCCATCTCTCAGCTGCCAGACACATTTAAGGTGCCTGCCAGGCTCCTGCCAGCAATCTCTTTCCATCCCTCAGTTCCTCCTGCACTGCCCATAGCCCAGCACTCCTGCTGCAGAGAGCCGGACACATGGCCCGTGGTCCCCTTTGCTGTCCCTAGAGCCAGGGCAAGTGGTGCCAAAGGACTCCATCTCTGATGTCTTGGATACAACGAGGTCAGCATGGGTTTTGCATGTCACTATAGTGGAGGATTGCAAGTTAACACCTTGTGCTGGGGTCCTTCCCTGGGCCCACAGTGGTTACTAATTCATTTATTTGAAAAAAAAAATAATTTACACTTGTAGCCTTACACTAAATAGGCCTGATGCTATGATTCTTTGTTGTAAAACTGAAGTTAAAACCAGGGCTGTCCCTCTTGGAGAGGCAGTAGGGTATGCCCACATCACCTCGGCTTGGCTCACTACCCAGCTCCAGCCTCTGCAAAGTGCTGTACTTCCAGCTCTAGTCTGTCCATGCTCCTGGAGGAATAAACTTTCCATTACCTTTTCCCTCACTCCATTTTCTGCCTTTACAAACCTAGACCACTACCTCATTCTCCAGTAATCACAGTAGTCACTCTCACTTATCTTCCACCCACAATACAAAAGCAAGTGTTAAGGGCTGTATTTAGCACCAGGGTGTGCTTGCTGGTGATGGTGAATATTTTCCCCTTGATTCACTGATGTCCTCGCTATTCCTGGATGGCCTTACAGGGCACTTTTCCATGAGAAAATGGTCCTAAATCGTTGGCTTTTACCTTAATTGCTGTGATGCTCATGTGAGTATCCTCAAACCTGACCACTGTCCTGTGCTTCCTGAAGCAGTGTTAGAGGTACATGTGCTACCAAGGGCACTGGCCATAGCTCCCCACTGTCATGGGATGCCCAGGGCACATGTACTGGGTGGGAAACACTGTTGTTAAATTGCTATCCAGCCTCTGGGTCACAACTTGGTGGGTCTGCTAGACACAGCATTGTGCTGGCTAGGTGTCCGAGCTCATTTAGCACCTCAGCAACTATCCCTGGCTCTGCAAACACTGCCATCACTGCCATCACTCCCATCACTGCTGTCACTGCCAGGACTTGCTGGGCAAACACTGGAGAGCAGCTCCTGCCCTGTGCCCTTGATCCCATTACAGCATTTCTGTGGCACCAAGAGTTCAACATCCATTTCATGCAGTTTCTTTTGTTCAGTCCAGACAGCTGGTGCAAGTGGGTGTCTGCATGGGTCCCCCACCTGAATATGGTGAGGATAGCGAGGGTAAATGCCCACACAGAGGAGGGGGCAAGGAGCTCACCACTGCAGAGCAGGCTCAGGGGTGGAAGAGAAGGGAGGAAAGGGGGGGAGAGGAAGGGACCGCTTGCCCACAAAGTGCAGCAATTCTTTGAATATCCTCTTTTTCCTATTCTAGTCTAACAGGTTTTAAATAAAACAAGGTTTCAGCTTTTTTTGCCATTGTTAAAAAGAGGTTTTGGACGTCTACTAGTTCCTTGTAATGACAGGTAATAGGCAGATCTATTGATAATGACACAGTGCATTCATGAACAAGCATTTAAAATCTCTCTGTACTGTGAAATACCTAACAGTGACAGAAAAAACCCAACTTGCTAATAATGTGGGTATGTGTTAAAATGTGTATTTCTTTTCTTGCTAATTCTTCCAGGGCAGTGTGAAATGTTGCAGTGGAGCTGACAGCATCTCTCGAGTAATGAAATGCTGCGATTCAATGGTTTTCGACACTCGCAATGGCATCACCTTCTTCCCATTTGTATTCCTCCAAGAGGCTTAGCAAGATGAGAAAAGCTACTTCAGAAGCAAATCCAGCGTGTCTGCAATTGACTTGTGGGTTTGGGGCTTTTTTTTTTAAGGCTTTATCTGCTGTAAAACCTCTTTTTATTCTGGAGAGACTTTAGTGAGGGGTAAATAGCTAATATCACCAGCAGATGTAATTTCTCCATAGTGTAAGTTCTACTGATTGAATCACAGAGTAAAATGCTAAAAAAGAGTTTTATTCTAAGCTTTTTGAAGTGCTACCAAAGTGTCATTTGCAGAGGAGATTTGTATAGGTCTGAGTTAGAGGATGATGACAAGTTCTGAGGAGGTCTAGATAGGAGAAAATGAAGATGACTCAGGTTTAAAACCAGTGGGGCTTATTTTATAGAATACTTGTCATAGTTGCAAAACTAGAGTGTCTTCCACTCCAACTGGAGTAAACTATTAGCTCAAATGAAGGTCAGTGGGGGAGAGACATTTTATCCAACAGCTTGCATTGTAAAATTATTTTCCTGCCACATCAAGGCATTTATCTCTGAATTCTTACATGATGAACATGCAAAGCACAGATTTCAGGACACCTCATAATGTTAATCTAAGTATAGTTTTATTCCAACATCCCTTAAATGCTTCGTAAATTCTCTGGTCAAGAGACTTAATTCTCTATTGCGAGTGAGTGAATTAGAGATATGAGGAAAATACCAGTTTCTTCAGTAAGAAGAAATCATATCTCTAATCCTTCTTACTGAATATCTTCATATATCTTCTGATTTCTTCTTATATCTTCTTACTGAAGAAACTGGTATACTGAAAAACATTCAGTTTCTTCAGTAAGAAGTTTTAGTGTAGTTCAGTGCTATGAATCCAACCTCCCTGTAAAGGAATTGTAGGGAATATTTCTGTTGATTTTTCTGTTTACTGTGTTTAATATGTGAGTTCTATCTCCCAAGCTATTGTGCATCAGTCACAGGTGACTGGAAGCAAATGTGTACTTCAAATGAAATCTCACCCAAGCCCTCACCAGTCCTGGTGCCTTCCTACCCACCCAACCAGCCACCCACTCCAGTCCTCCTCTCCCAATGGATTGTCCTTGCCTCTATCTTAATTAGTCCCCCTACATTTGCAGGATTGACAAATGGGGCTTCAGGAGAATATTTAACTATTTCATGTATTATTTCCCTGCTTGGAGGGAGGTCACATAACTAGGCCATCCCTAGAGGTTGTCCAGCCTGTTCTGAACAATTTTTAAGACAAAGGAGATGACATTTCCCTGAGGTGTACTAGGAGGAGCCTCCAGTTAGTTAGGGATGCTTGTCTATCAGACTGTATAAGACTTGCTTGCTGACAAGGATGATAACATCACCTGTCAATGGTGACCTTTGAGAATAGCTCATTATAGCACCCTTTGTACAGACACACAGCACACTCCCTCTGCTCTTTTGCATACAAAACATACCTAAGTGCTTTAATTTTTTCTCCCAGGTTAAAAACCATCTGCTTTTTTTCCGCTCCTGGATGCTTTCAAAATTGTCTGCATTGTCCTTAAAGTGTGGCCCCATGGTGCACACACAGTACCAAGATAAGGCTTCAGCGTGGCTTAGCCTGGAGCAATGATTATCTCCCTCCCCATAAAAACACAACTGCTGTTAACATCTTCCAGGGTGATCTTTGCTTTTTATGCAGCAGTATCACGATTTGATTCACATTCTGTTTGGAGCCCAGCTGTCATCTGCAGATTATTAGGTCCAGAACTGCTGCTTATCCAGGTATTTTTCATTTTCATTTTCATTCCATTTGTGCTTATTTATTTCCCTCCTGAATGCAGCATTTTCACAGCAGTTTATCTCACTGATTCCTGACCTTCCCTCCACTTAAACAATTTTTGAATTCTAATCAGGTCTCCTAGCCTGCTACCCTGGTGAGACGATGTATTCATCGGTTTTATAAATGTAGCCTCTAATCCCTTTGTTAATTGTGCTAATGGCAACAGTTGCCAGAAACAACCATGAGAGACTCCTTCTGGGCTCCCCTCCTTTCCTCCAGATTTGACAGCATATTGATATCTTCTGTTCCCTCCTGCTCACAGAAAGCAATCAATCAAAGCTGCATCCTAGCTCCTGTACTTTTGGGGTCTTTCTGCCATGGCCAGTGGAAGCATTTAATGACTTTGTGAGGTGATTATTCACTCCTTTCTTCTCCACAGAGAAGTTCCTTAGTCTGCAGCACTCCTATGCTCATGGAAGCTACCCAATTCACTTTCCCCTTTGGCTGGTAATTGCATCCTGATGGTCCACTCAGTTGGAGACACAGTGTTCAGTGCTAATCACTTTGTACATGTAGTCAATTGCTTTGATTTCATCAGCAGCCTGAAGCAAACAGAACTTCACAAAAGTCTGTGGCACTGAGATGCACAGGCCACCCAGTTATTATGACAATCATGTCCCTTTTGAGGCTGGGCAGAATTTTTGCTCCCTGGGGAACAGGCCAATGCAGAAGTGCTGGCATTGCTCAGAGTGCAGGCACTGTCTGCGGTGGCTAGGAAAGGCTGTCCCACTATTTGCGGCACACACAGGACTGGGAACCATGCTGCATGCTTGTGGGGCAGGTATCTCACAGCAGTCATACACCTTCTGTAGCATGGAGCATCTATCAGAACGCACAGTCACATCAATGCTCTTGACTGTTTGCAAAGTAAAATCATTAAACAAGAATACCAACGATAAAATTCGTTATTGTCAAATGTTTGGCTTGTAGGCACATGCTCGGAAATTTAGTGCTCTATACCCTTTGTTATGACGGTCAACTTGAAAATACCAGTCACCCACAGTCACTCACACTCTAATAGCAATGAAAATAAATGCACAGTGCTGGCTTGATATAAAATCTGAAATCATACCATATCAATTCCATGTCAAAAAAGCAATAATCAATCAGGGAGTCCTGAAAAAAAAATTGTACTATTGCCATAAAGCATTTTGAAAGAAGGCAAGACCATGTTTCATATGAAAACGTGAGCAGTTTGAAACAGCAGCCTAACAATGAAAATGGGCATGATCAGTCGTTCCTGAGAATATCATCAACATGCTCCCCCCTATACATTTACATCAGTAGGGCTTGTCTTGATCTTACACAGTGGTCCTTGCTGTGGTAGTTCACTGTGGTCATCAAACAGTTAGAGACAACCTCTGGCAGGGAGGCCAACTGCATGGAAACCTTCACTGATCATTTGCCCAATTTGTACCAACAGTTGTCGGTGACTCAACAGTCTTCTGTGACTTTTCCAGTTGACCCACCTGTTATTTGAAGTCTCAAAACTGAACCTGATACACTAGCTGAGGCCTTATTATTTTGAGAACAATGAAAGGATTATCTCGGGTCACCTATATTCAAAACTTCTACTTAGACACCTTCCCCTCAATGTCTATTTTGTGATCCACTATAACCTCAGACAGTATTCAGCGGAATTGCTGCACAGCCAGGCACTACTGCAACTGCCTAGTAGGGTTTTGCTACTGAAGTCCTCTTACCTATACGCAGCATTGAATTTGTTCCTTAGAGTGGTTTTTTTTTTCCTAATTCATAGAAATAATGTCAAGTTTTAATCCCATCTTTGGCAGTGATTAAACTATCTCCAGTTAATATAAGCCACTAATTTAATAACCATTTTTTATATATTGCGTCGTCAATGGAAATAACTGAATAACACCAAAAGAAACACAGGTCCCTATGGAATATCAATTGCTGTATTTTTCCAGCTTGATGATGAAAGGCTGATGGCATTTTTTGTGAATGGTCTAAGCAGTTCTGTAGTATTTTTCAAATGAGGCCGCTATCTCCTGCTTTGCTTTTAAAATGTCATGTTAAAGCAGCTGTTTCTCTCTTTTATCCTGAAGCTCATTATACTGCGTTTCAAGAAAATGGTTTCAAAAGTGTGTATTATTAACAATCTTTTATTGGTAGATGTAAATCTAGGTCTAGATTAATTTTTAATTGACTATTTAATTTAATGATTATCCCTCTTCTGTGAAGCCTGAAGGAAAAAATATATGGAGCATTTCAGTTTTTCTTAGATTTACTATTTGCTCATTCTTTTGTTAAATAATGGACTCAACTTTCCTTCCCTTTCTAATATGAGTTTACCAGGCTTTAGCAGACATAATTTACTTTGTGTTTTTCTGTCCTTTTTCACACATATCTGTGCTATCTTCTACATAGCAACATATTCTCCTTTCCTATTCTTGTCAATTTTTCTGTTTAAAGAACTTCTGGTAGAGTCATAATAGCCTCTTATCATGTTCCCTGGTTTCCCACTGCATTGGCATATTTTGTCCTTTTATTAGTTCTCGAAGATGATAAGCATTTATCATGTTGATTGTTTCAGCCATTTTATAAAGTATTCTGGAATGAAATGCATCTGTTCCTACTTAGGTGAGAACTTCTAGATTTTTAAAATACATCTTTTCAGAGAATACCTGCTCTCCTGAACTCTGTTCCTCTCCTTCAGATATCTCCCTGGGGGACCACAAATAAACTTTTTTTGCCTGTAAGGTCCACATAAATTCTATTGTATAGGTTGCCATCTGTGTTGGGTTTGCACCTGGCAGTGTTTTGGGAGCGGGGGAGGGGGCTACTGGTGTGGCTCCTGTAAGAAGCTTTGGGAAGCTCCTCCAGCTCCAAATTGGATCTGCCTCTGACCAAGGCTGAGCCTATCAGCACCTATGCAATAAGACAGCTAAGAGGGGAAAAACTGTTGGATGTGTTCTTTTGGGAGTTCTTTAGTTTGGGAGAGGAGTGGGAGATGGTAGAGACAATGGACAGTGAGGTCAGTGAGAAACGAGCTGGGGGATGCACGCTGGAGCAGTCATTCCCCTTCAGCCTGTGGTGAGATGGCAGGATGAGCCCTTGCAACCCTTAAAAATCAATGGTGGGGCAGAATCCTGCCTGTGACCCTTGGAGGACCCAACACCAGAACAGGAAACTGCTTCCAAAGAAGGTTGTTACTCTGAGGGAAGCTTGCTCTGGAGCAGTCCATCACTGGGAGGACTATTGTGTGTGGAAGGGACCCATGCTGGTGGAAGAAGTTCATGGAGGGCTGTCTCCCGTGGGAGGGATGTCACATAGCCCCAGGGGAGGACCGTAAGGAGTTTGCCACCTGAGGGGGAAAGAGTGGCTGTACCAACATAGAATGGACTGGGACTGACCACAAACCCCCATTTCCTGTCCCCCTGCACCACTGGTAGGGAGGAGGTAGCAGAGCTGGGCACAAGAAGAAGGGATGGGTGGGGGAAGGTTTGTTTGAAGATCCAGTTATATTTATCACTTTCCTACTCTTGATTTGATTGGTAAATTGGTGGTGTTTTTGTTGTTTAAATCAAATCGTTTTGTTTCCCCAAGTCAAGTCTATCTTTTGCCCATGACCATAATTGGTGGCTGTGCCCACCCTGTCCTTTGTCTTGACACTTGAGCCTTTTGTTGCATTTTCTCCTCCCCATTGCAGCGGAGGAGTAGGAGTGAGCAAGGGGCTGCATGGTGCTTTGTTGCCAGCTCAGTGGTCTTAAACTGTGACAAAATTCTATTTTATAACTAGGATCAAACCAGTTTCTTCTTTCAGATTAACAAACAGTTCCTCACTAGTCAAAATCAAACTTAAAATAGTCACTATCAAATTACATCCTCCAGGAGATAGTGTCCTTCCTGGTTTGTAGGAACACCTGTACAGTTTTCACCCTGCCATAGCATTTTCTGCATGTATTACAAAAGAAACCATCTGTTCCAAGATGGGTTAGCAAAGGAAGAGACCTTTTGTCAAGGCCAACAGTTTCCCTTTCAGGGCAACTCACTTGTCACCTAGCATGTCACATTTTACCTTTCTTAAATACTCTCTGCTACTCTTCACTTACAAGATTATCCAGTTTTGGTGGCAGTTAATATTTCTGGAGAAGGAATATGAGTTTTGTTCTCCATTATTAAGAATAACACCAAAAGTAAAAACGGTTGCATATGATATTTCAGGGAAGTTTGAATTCTGACCATTAACTTGCATCTCTTAATACTAGAATGACTGAGGCTACTGTGTGAGCCTACATAATGATTCTTATATAAATTAGGCAATCAAGATGTCAAACCCATAGGGAATGCCAAAAAGTCTGGAAAAATTCTCCTTTTCCTACTAGAATATTTAGTTCACTGATTATAGCTACTTCTTCCATTGAAATATGTTAGATTAAGAATCGAATACCAAACAGAAGTAAAAACAGCAGTGCAGAATAGAACAGGCTGGTACTTAGGCTGGATAGAAAAAATTATTTTAAGTAATACCTATCTTTAAAAGTTCTTTCACTTGTTAAATGACTTGTTAAATTAGTTTTGAAACTGATCTTTGGATTAATAAAATGTTCTGGTTAAATGAGAGCTAATAAATTAATCTAAACTGAGTAAAGTAAGTTTATAGTTTTGGCCATAGACTGAAAATATGTTAAATACATGGGCCACTGGGAACCAATACATATTTGGTTAGATTTGCCTAACCAAATGAAGCAACAGAAATATAATAATTTCTAAAGTGTCAACACTGTAAGTATGGAAAATAAATGCAGAAGATGGAAGAACACCACCACTATTCAGTAGATTTAAACTTATTCTTTATGATGCACTTTCATCAAAATTTGTACTTGCCAGGTATCAAATTTCATTCATGCAACATCAATCCACTAAGAAATACATATTTTTTGTGAGAAAATTAAAGTCCATATTTATGTAAAAAATGTTTAGAAATAAAAATAAAACAAGATTTATTAAAAAAAAAATATTTTTTTTTTAACTAACAGAGTAATTATCTGGAAAAAATCATTTCCCACATGAGATAGCTAAAGGAAGTTAAATATATTTATAAATGGAAGATTCTGCATTTATATAGTTATATGCCATTAATATTGAAGACATACTTTCTGGCAAAAAACTTCTCATGCTTAAAAAACGCACCTTAGTTTTATACTGTACATTACAACATACAGTAGTAAGAAACAGAAGTAGTAAACAGGTTATATACAAAGAAAAAAACTTACATTACAAGACGGTTACAACTGTGACACAAAAAGAATAAAATGTTCAGTTTCAACAGTATTTGAAGGCAATTCTCAAACATTTCAGGAGTTTTGTGAAATTTAAGGCCATTAGTTCCAAATAAAATGTATCTGACACAAACTCACAAAACTGTGTATTTTGTAAAAACTGTACATGCAAAACCATTTTATAATTATGTATGAACAGGCATATAATAAAATTTTTGGGTACTTCTGTACACAAAATTGTGCACAAAGCAACATAATTGTGCAATTTTAAAACCAGTTAATTAACATTATCATTCATGCATCCTGAATGGAAATGTGATTAAAAGACAATATTAAACCCAAATATTAAGAGCCAGCATCCCTTTGAATGGGTAATCTAGACAAAAAAGTTAAAATTTTAAATTAAGTTTGAAATGGTCCATTATAAAACATCTGCTGTAATCACTCCAGAAGACTTTTCTGATGCAACATTTCCAGTGCATGATAAGATTTAATGAGCCCAGTGAGTCAGCTATAATAGTTTGATAGTTCTGATTTGAGGTAATTTTCTTCAATTATTTATAGCAAGTAACTCTTCTAATTTGCTTCAGTAACTAGTTTAAAAAACTGTAAACTTAGATAAACTTAGAAATTGGAGAATCTCTGAAGATATACACATACCTCCCCCTCAAAGTTTGGAGTTAGTCGTAAATCATATGCAATTATGTTATTCACATTTTAGGAGTTTATTGTCAAACTGTGAGATGAACGGATTACTGAGCATTGATTGAAGCAATTCAGGTATTGGGAAGCAGAGAAGTACTTGTCCTTTTCTTAGCTTTCATTTCTATTTGTCTGGACAAACATTCAAAGAGATATTGCTTCTCTTGTTATCTTGTGACAAACTATTGCAATCTAGAAGACATGTGAGTCAATATTCCAAACTTTTATCCTTAAGAATAGCTATAAAAGTACTGAAATTTAAAAATAGTAACATGTAAACATTGATACAGAGTTATAGCATCCCTATACATTTATATACACACAGTATTCAGAGAGGACAATACCTTCTGAATTTAAATCCTGACTTGTGCTTTCCCCTCCAATAAATACATCAAAAAGTAGGCTGTTGTTTGTTTCTTTCTTTGTGGGTTTTTTTCATATTTAAAAAAAAAAAGAAAAAAGAAAAAAAAAGAAGACTCAGAGAGAACATCAACATTTTGCTCCTAGCATTTAAAAGCTTTCCGGTTGCTCATGCAACCATAGAATTTTGGTATATGAGGAGAATTTTTATAGCTCCAAAAAGTTATCAGAAGCTACTGCTGCATCCAGAGACTCTTGACTTGTGATAGATGCTAAGCACTTTGGAGCAGTCATATCTGAGTCTGCAACACATGAACTGGAGGCGTATAGGGTGGTGGTGCCGGTGATGGCTTTATTCCTCTGACTCTCATGTAGGACAGAAACTGCTCTGGGATCTCAGCTAAAACATCTTTAGCAAGTCTTGCCATGCTTAATACATGGTTTCCACTTCTGTCAATATAATCTCGGAATGGCACAAACTACAAAACAAAAGAAACATTCACACAGGTCAGTATGCAAACACAAAATACATCTTACAACATAAAAATAAGAAAGTTTTATCTAGGGAGACACAGTACATTTTATATATACATACACATACATATTTTGCATTTCATATTACATATTTGATGTAAACACATTGTGTCTCAATTTAAAAAAAAAATCTGTGTTCTAATAGAAACAGTGTCATGCTTTCACTTGGGTGAAGTTCTTCATGTAAGCCAAGACTAGCTCAGATCGCTACTTCCATATTTCATGGATACAGTTGGCTTATCTCTCAACCCTTTTCACACAAGAAGGTAATTCTGGCTCAGAATTTCTGGCTCATGGGGCTCTCCTGCCAGACCGTCTCGCTCTGGCAGTTTGTGAATAGAATTCTTGCCATCTGAAGTGAGTGAAACAGAAAGGATGGCTTTTTATTCTTGACCATTTTGCATTAGACCTAGTAGAACTATGAACCACCTGCGCACCTTTTATATTACACTAACAAATGCATAAAGAATCCAAGCAAAAAGCATTGGGTTCCAAAAGGAATTTGCTATGTGATACCCAGATCTGTACCACCTAGAAAGTCAGCTACCCAGCTCTGGCTTGGATCTCATATTAATTAATGAGATGCTTGAGCTATATTGGTATAGAAAAAAACCCAACTAGCTAGGCTCCTTGATTTTTATTCACAACAGCCAGCCTGCAGAGATGCAGTGGGTTAAGGTAGATTATGCCAAAGGGAAGGCTGATTTGAAATTCTGCTTTTTGCTCAGATTTTGGAGCCTATCTCAGGGCAACAGCTGGATGACTTCTCAGAATTGAGATTCAACCTCCAAAACTACTTGTGGTACATAACATAGGTTATGCTATGCTGGAATTCAAAGCCTAATGGTGCCTTCCCCCCCTTCATATACCAGGGAAGATTAAATTAGTGGTAAGTGATCACGGCTGGTGCACGCCTTTGTGACATCACAGATACACATGTGACATCAAAGCTCCAGGAGTAGGTAGGGGATCAGGACTGGTGGTGGCCATCGTGACATCACAGCTCCAGGAATAGGTAGGTGACCAGGACACTTTCAAAACTTTG
>WTSP01044472.1:0-27331 GCA_025331215.1 Actenoides lindsayi | reverse complement strand
ACCCTAAAGCGGGGAGGGGGACAGAAACAGTTTGGTCAGTGTTTGGAAGGACCTACAGTATTAAATGTCAAAGAAAGGAAACCAAACTCTGAGAAGGTAAAACATTAAAATTGGTCCACCCTGCCACCAGAAGTATCTCAGCCTACATCGAGTGGAGGTTTAATGATAAAAAGATAAATTGCAGAATATCTGTTACATACTTGATCAACTGCTTTTCCCTACTAGTTCCACCAGCATCCAGTATAACTTCCTTCATAGCACATAAATTTTATCCAAGCCTCTTTACCTAACAAGGAGCCCCTCTACTCCCTTTTCTTTTGGTTTAGGAATGACTTATTCTACCTGGTGTCTCATTGTTTGTTTCATTTTATTCCTCTCAGAATGGCTAAATACAGAACTATCTAATTAGGTCTAGATCCTACCTAGTAAAAGTAAGTGAGGGGGAGATTAGAGATGATGCTCTGTGCAAAGGCTGTTAAGAAATGCAACCAAACATTACTTTCTTAATTCTTCTTATCTGTTTCCAGTGCAGGTGTGTACTAATTGGCATACTAAGTTCAGTTAAGAGACCACAAAACACTCCTGCCTCCAGTTAAAACACACAAGGAAGAGCATACCTCCTATCTTTGTATCCTCTCCACCCAGTACTAAAGAATGCAAACAGTCTTTCCAAGGGGGACGGGGGGACGGGGACGGGGACTAGGGGGGGAGAAGAAAGAAAAAACAAACCAAAAACAAACAACCAAACCAAAAATCAAACACCCCCCCCAAACCAAGAGAAAATTTAAGACAGCATGTTGAATTGTAGAATATAAGTTAAAAACTACACTTTTTTCTTTCAACAAAATATCTCTTCTGTTGTACTGATGATTAGTTTCTCATGAAGAATATTTGTCAATATATCTTTACACATGTACGAGCATATAATGTAGCAATTGAGCTCAATAATGGAAAACTGTCATTTTATTTGAGTTACTGGTCCATTAACATGGCTTGTTTAATGGTCAAAAAGTTACTTTAAGATTTGCTTGAACCACAAAGTATTTTTCAGATGTCTCCTCTCTGCTCCCTAGGGCTCCTTCGTTACTTGGACCCTTCCATATATATAATATTATAGAAGTTAATAGAGATAGATATGTCTGTATTGTTTTCTCATTACTATGTCCACAATAATTTCTTAAATATCCATATATTATTATCATCAAAGTAAAACAATATATATTGGTCTAGACAGACTTTTACAAGTGCACACAGTGTTGGGAAGAAGACATCCTTTATCCAACAGGATACGGTTTGGCAGAGATGTCACCTAACAGTAATTCATGGGTACTTTTCAAATTTATTACTACTAAATTCACATACGGTGTTGTAGGCACCTGATCCTGAACTCTTCAAAATTTCAGGTTTAAACTCTCCCTTGGCATAAATATGGCTTGGTCACCATCACTGAAATATTCAGGACTAGTTCTCAAGAGAGGCTTTTTTAAGTGACCTATATTAGACACAGTTTGGAGTGATGCTTATCATAAATTAATTATTGATTACATACAGGTGGATGCATTTATCATACTTTTCTCCTTCTGTGAGTTATGCAGATTTGTATGCTTTAGACTCCAGGTTTAAGATCTTTTTTGAGAAATGGATTGTATCACACAAAAGAGAAGCACTGCATGTTCTGTGAGACGGGAAGTTATTTCCTGAATTGCTGCAGGTTTTGTCAGTTAGTATCACAAATCAAATATTTTGGGTCTAATTTTCACAACATGAAACCCAAATATCTTAATGTATTTTCAGAAGCCATTAAAAATATATAATGCTGGAGTGTATTTAATATCTGTCAGTGCAAAAATTTCTTCAATTAAAATGTGCATACAAAAATAGATTGGCCTTGGGTCTCAACTTCATGAAAATCATGCTGCTGTGCTACTCTTCCAGAAAACACTTAAATAAAGAGAAAGGGTCTATCAAAATATGTTTATTATCTTAGGCATTAGAAACAGTTATTATCTGGGTTCAAATCTTTCTATTGATAATTTTTGATAATGTAATTATTAATTTTGCCCATTATTTTTCTAAATGAATGACAGGAAACTTCAAAGTATTACACAAGATGATAATAGAAGAATTATGTGTTAGACCACTACATTATCTGCATGTCAGAAACATATTCCAGCGGTAGGCTCTGGGGGATTCAAGACTGAATAAAACTGAGATAGAATAACTGAATATAAGTAGGGGAAAGAGGAGGGGGTGAGAAGAGAGGAAAAGACTTTGACAGGTTTGTGAGAAGACAGGAGTTAAAAAAAAAAAAAAATGTTTTCTGATATATATCAACAGGCACAACAGAATACTACAGGACAGATCAGGAGGCAAAACCTCTGCCAGATTGTGCAGGCAAGATTAGAAAAACTGAGCCAGTTTTTCTACTGAAAATTAACACACAGTTTAAAACCCAGGCAATGAATAAGGTCAAAGACAGTTTAGCAGTGACAGACCATGAAAAAGAGGGGAAAAAGAAATTAGAATGGAGAAAGGCAGGCAAGAAAAATCAACTTTTTTTTTTTCTTTTTAAATAAGATTCAATGCTTATTAATATCTAGAAACACAAGCACTTCCATCAATTATATGGCAACGAACCAAGACCAGTATAAAGACTTATTATTTTTACTTTGTCCTCAGGCTGATCACATGCAAGGCTCAGTTGCTGGAAAGGTTTTTTACACAAATAGTACTATGCTATATTTTATATCTGAAATTAATCCCAATGGGAATGTACCATAAAAAAAAAATCTTCATGGAACAACAAAAAAATAGCTTTTTACAAGTACATAATGAAGCAGAAAGTAGCTAAAATTTTTCACAATTTATGTTGATATAGAATTTAAACATCTTAAGCATATCTTTTTTAAAAACTATAATACATTCCTTTTTTTCTATTATACAGTTATTCAAAACTTTTTTTTCCTTCTCAGTTTTTCCCACTATTTTCTCAAAAATTTTTGTTGACCACAAATTTTGGGTTTTATATACCACATTTGTCTACTTTCCAAAACACTATTACAAACAAAAGATACTCTAATAAACAAGCCCACAACTCTGACCACTTAGATAGCTAATAAAATAGCCTGCTACTAGTCTTTCTTTTTTCTTCCTAACTTCCAAATTTTCCTTGTCAGGCTGGAATCTCAAGTCAAGAAAAGATGAAGTTAGAAACTAAATAATAATACTGCATATGTTGCATACAGTTTACACAGAGAATTTGAAAGCAGTAAAGAAAAATAAAGGACATGGTAATAAATGAATATTGCTCCACTGAAGATCTCACACATTAGTATCAGGAGTAGTTTTTATACAATATACAAATAGGTTATTTTATATCCAACAGATAGAATCATATCTTAGTAGGCTTTGAAAGAAAAAAAAAAAAAGCAAAACTACCAAACTCAACCAAAAACTTCTCTAAAAACCTCACAAACTAATTTATATTCAACTTTTTAAGAAACCAGCTAGTTCTACCGCTCTCAGAAATGGCAGTTTAGTGAGGGGTTTTTGTTTGCTTGTTGCTGTTTGTTTGGTTTTTAAATGTAAGCCAGATAAAAGTTTGGCCTATGGGTATCAGCAGCTTTAAGTCATCTAAAAATAAGATCTGCATTCCATTCACTTAGAAAAAATCTGATGCAAGTTTCAAAACTTACAAATTGTGCTTAGCCTGCAGAAATGAAAGCAAGGCAATAAAAAGAACAATATCGTCATTTTGTGAGGTGGTGTAAAAGACAAATGCAATTTGCATCTATTAGTTCTCAGAAGTAAAAGGGTTTCTTTTGACTAGGGTCTCTAACACTACTGAAAAGGCACAGCTGAAACAATTGCACTGAAAACTCCACCAGCTTCAAGAGGCTTTCCTGGAGAAAGTAAATAACACTTGAGTGTTAAATACAGGTTTTTGCCTGTAACTTTCTTGACCTATTCCAGGGCTGCGTAATACACCTAAACTCAGCAGTATTATTCTAGTGGAACTAAAAGTTCCTTTAATGATAGTTAAAAATATTTTTTGCTGCCTTCCTGATCTTAAAAAAAAAAAAAAGGCCACAAATAAAAGTCTCTTCCAGTAAGACCATCAGTTACTATTGTACTCGCCCAGAAATTTCCTTTAGAGGAACAAAAAATATTTCAGATAGAAGGAATAATGTTTTTGAAAACTTACAGAAAACTTTTAGAAAGGGGAGGTGGTGTTATCTGATCGAGACAAAATAAACCAACACTCTGGATAGTACTTCTTTCAAACTGTAGCATGTTCAACCCTCTGGCACCAGAGGCTAAATTCCATTGTTGGAGACACCTGTCAAAGAGGTAGCCCCAAAAAATAATACATCAAAAGAAAAGTCAAAATTTTCTAGATAATAGAATTATGAACCAAAAGAAAAAAAGTCAAGGTACTCCTTGTCATGAACAAGACTGCTTATCCCCACAAGTATCTTTACTTCACACCAATAGATTTTGTTCTGTTTATGGTGTGTCATGAAACTGTTGACATGTCAGTGCAGTCAAAAGCCAGACTATAACTCTGAATTTATTCTATGATTCAGGAGAGAAATATGAAACTATTCACATTTTCACCTAAGCTCAAATTACAGTTTCAGTGCAAGGAATTTAATTTTGGATCTAAAATTGATAATCAGCATAACAAGAACTGTTTAGATCATGTGGAGCTTAAGTATAAAGGGAACAAAATAGAATAACAAAATATAATTACTGCAGGAAATGGAGTTATAAACAGAAAATGGCTTTATAAACTGTAGGAACAGCTGTAAAAGAATATTTTTTGATTAATAAGAAAAAAGTAATTTTAATAAAAGTAAACCATAAGACATAAAATAATATGAAGTTTCTATACATCTCACTTTAGGACAGAATATTCCTTACTGTTCCTGAGAAAGCTTATACAAATAGTAATTATAAAAATTCTAGCTGAACCAACTCCTGGTTTTAACCCTTCAGATAACCTTCTTTTCAGTCTGCCTCCAGATAGCATGTTTGTGTGTTCTTTTATTTTGCACTAGGCCTACCACACAGCAATGTCCTCTGCCTTTAGGCAAGTTATCTGCCAACTTGCTAAAATATCTTAGATGATATAGCAACTTTCTTATATTCCTCATGGTATTATATCTCTTCATAATACAATTCCTTGAAGCTGGCATGTTTATCCATCAGTTTAATTATTTTACTGCTAAGCTTTTAGGTTCATCTGCTACACCCTGGGAACCCCACAACTTATATAGTAGTAATGGGCCTTTGCCCAGGCATGTTACATCTTTGTCATTATTTATATCACTCTCCAACTACCTACCTGCTTTAAAGATAGCATATATCAGTCTTGAAACTTCATATATCTTAAAAAGCGTATCATTGAAACACAATGCCTTGTGTACATTTCTCCATTCCTATAGTGCTTTCTGAAAAGTGAGTCAGGATGATTCACATTGTATCCCGAAAGGAACACCGTCTCTCAGTGCAGTTTTGCACATCTGGTTGAACCTGTTTTCAACAGAAACTTCTTTTCCTTTAAGGCAAATTGTGTATGACACTATCATATCACTGTTCTGAAATGTAGCTCTATTTGTATAAAGAAAAGCTTTTATTCTTATAAGAAAGCACCAAGGAAAAAAAAATTACAAAACCAAAATACTCCAAACCTCAACTCTTGTCTACTTCTATCCTGAGCCTAGGCACACCAGTTTATGTGCAAGTTTTACACTAAAAATAAATATATGAAGCTGTAACCACCTTAATAAATCTGGCATGTTCTAAGTGTAGAGTGAAACCCAAACCTATTCTGGATGAACTTAGTTAAGCAAGCAAGTACTGTTCATATACACAGGAAACAAAAGAATTCCTTCCAGATAAACAAAATATTTTTGCTGCACCAACACTTGACCTCTAAGTACAATTTTGTTGTTTTAAAATGACACTGCAAAAAGAAATCACACACTCATAACTCATAAATATTTGCTGACCTCTGGTTTCTGTAGCATTTCTGTTGCAGAAATCCAGTTTAGGTTACTCTGAGCTGGAACAATACATGTGATACCTATCCAGTAACAGTCATTTTCGACTGGGCCAAAATTATAATTGCAGCAGCAGAGAAAATAAGTTAGAATATAACACAAGGAGTTAGAGAACACAATTACAGAGGGAAAAGTACAAAAACCCCAATATTTGTGAATTTGCTCCATACTTCATGTTGAGTTCCTTTCAACTTCTCATTGGACTTCCACATTGGGTTTAATGTAAAACTACTGTTTGCTAGTAGCATGATTTGATTTAGGAACAAAAAATAAGGATATTCATAACATTTTTGCATTTATCTAACAAGCTACTACAAAAAAAAAGTTTAAGTAGGTTATAGCTACTTTTATTTAAAGCTGATATATTAAAATGATAACGTGCACTCAGGCGTATAATTTACATAGCCATTTTTGGGGATGATACTATTATAATAAAAATCCAATCTGAGAGAAAAAATCTGAAACATAAAGGAGTTTTTGGCCTATGATTGACCATGTAAAAAGGCATCTCATTTTACAGTTGCTTGCTATTGCACAGAATGTGAAAGCTGTGCTATCAACCACAGTTAAGTCTCAGTGACGAAATTCATGCAACAAATTTAATAAATCTGTATCATCGATAGATAAAAATTAATACCTATTCTTTTTATCCTTACTTATTGGAATTTCTGGGAATCCATTAAGCGTGAAAACTATTACCAAACCATTTATGTCTTTAATGACAATACAGGGTTGTCTAGAATTCTGATCATGATTCTTTTAAAAAAAAAAAAACAAACAAAAAACCAACCCCAAACAAAAACAAGAAAAACTTTTGCTGCATCTCAGTCAGTATTACCAGAGTAGTTTTTATAATGAGAATTTAAATTACATAGTTCAGAATACATCAATATACGATTAGCATCTTACCTGACAATGTATTTAAAAGAGTAATTTCTTCCAAACAATGTCGAGAAAGTATAATCACTGCCTAAATTTACTTTCAATTACCACTGTCTAATTGTCATTAGGAGTAAAATATTTATTCGGCATGTTATTATATATAGAGATGTGAAAACCATCTCAGGTTCTGCCTTAAGTGCTTTGCATAAAAAAAAAAAGCTTCCATAGAGGAAACCATTGTTTAAGAAAAAAATAATTAAGAACCCTCCCAAAAAAACCCTAAATACATAAAATCCCAAAGCACTCTCCATCACAAACGGCATGATGCTATTTGTGGAACAAATACTAATTTCCCCCCCCCCCCAGATAGTTGCACATCACTACTGTTCCTTAATACAGGAAGAGTTCTGCCCTGCAGCCTATCTACTAGATAACTGTCCTTATAGATTATTTCTGCTAGTGATAAAAAGTAGCTGGTGGAAGTAACTTTAGTTATTTATGGATACAGGATGTTCCAATTAAAACATAGATCACATTTTGTTTATTCATGCCATTCAACACCTAACGTGGCAAAGCGTTCACTGTACATTTACCTAATACCTACATTCAGAACTTCAATGGGTATGTATGGAAGTGCAATGTACTTCATATGAGTATCTTAAAAGACAGATCTTGTCCAAGACACCTTGCTGTATCTAACCACGCAAGAAGAAAAGAATGCCTGTAGCGTTAATTGTACAACATTGAGAACTAGCCTTTTTTCCACATTTACACCTTCCATTTTTCTTCAAAACCACGGAACTGTCTCCTTATGTCTTTTGTACTGAAGTATAAACAAGAGCATCATTTATTTTGGTTCAGCTTGTACGCTTTTAAACTTTAAGTAGTAACAATTATCTGTTCAACTGACCATTATTTGGTACATATTTCCAAATGTAATGTTGATTGAAAACTGCATCAGTGGAATACCTGAGCTGTGTCTCACTAACCTTAAGATAAATTATAGACCTTTTTGCCCCTTGGCCTAAACCTCACTGTTTCAACAGAGAATTGTTTCACTGTTTAGAAAAAAGGGGGTTAGCTAAAATTAGGTTAGGATGCATGCTAAAAATAATTTTTTTCCAAGTCTCATATTTACAGATATATTTTACTTATGCAAATTTAACTCTAAACTCCATAGCATTCCTTTGAAATATTAACTGACCACCAAGAAAATTATAGAGTGCTTTGAAAAAATGAAACTGCTTTTAATTGAATAAGTATTCATGATGAAACAAATAAATACTGTGCCAGTATTTGTAGCAGTGCATTTAGGGATCACTAATTGTATTACTTTAGTTCTCTCTGGCAATTAAGAACCCAGATAGTTATGGCCAGAGTACAAAATAATTGAACTTTTTTTCCCAGTTCTAGTTTAAATCATTTTCAATGCAAGATGAAAGAAAATAATTAAAACAATGCTGAGTTAACTTTGCAAATACATTGTGAAGATGTCTCCAATTTATTTAGATAAATATTTGTATTATAAAAGCATCCTAAGAAAATTAGTAGAAACTACAATTACACTACATCTAGAGAACTAAGAAACCCAAAACCTTACATTATTTCCCTAATCAGAGAAATTTTTAAACACTGTTTTCAAACATAAATGCACCCCCTCACCCATGAATAAGTATCCTACAAAAAAGAAAAACAATAGAAGAAATCAAGCCACAGTATTAGTAGATACAGGGACTAGAAAAGACACCAAGAGATAAATTCATCTTATTCTGGACATGGTTTAGAAATTTCCCCTACCTGACATTGTCTCATTTGCTTCATGTCTTTAACATCTAAGGAACTGCAGACACAAAAATATAATTTCCCTTATCTGAAACAAAAATATCTCTTTTACACTTAAGCTGTTGGTACAAAGTCTGAACAATACAGATCAAAGAAGAGAGTTTCATTAAAAGACAAGATTCAAGAGAGCTTTATTAAGTTACTGTGCATGGGTATGGGAAACACTATATAAGCATAATTAATTCATTTTTTTTTTATTTAAGCAGAAAGAAGCAAACCTGTTAGACACTTCCACATATTAGGAAGTAATTATTTTGTGGCCGCATGATGTATATTACTTCATATCATTATGTGGGAAAAAAAAAAAAGGTTAAATGTTATACTCAATTATCACTTCATCCTCTAAGAAAAATGAACCAATGTTAAAGAATTAACTTGCTTTTGAGAGGAAAATTGAAAGTATTTTAGTGAAAAATCGAGAGCTTGAGATAAATTCCATTTTGTAACACTGACAACCAGTTTGCTAAACTCAAATGCCATCTGAATGTAAACAGAATTCCTATACCTCATTAAATTTTCTGAATATAAGGAACAAGAATAAGACTGGTGATTTAGATCCACTAAAAGAGCATCAAAACCTGCATTTAATCCTATCATTAGTTCAGCTTTCACAGAGCAAGTTATTCTGTTCCATTGAACACATAATGCATTTGCCTCTCTGAACCCATTCTGGGTTCTTTCCTATATGCTGTGTGAGGCAAGATCTTGCTTTGCATTAGTGAGAACACTTAGATGACATCACTCTCAAATGTATCCATAAAAGAAATAATTCAATTTCTTAATGTCCCCTTGACATTTATTTTTCTTTAATTGATAGCATGCCTGAGACCTCACTCAGGTCATAAGCAGCAAAAAGTATTCTTCTCTGTTTTGTTTTGTTTTGCTTTGGTTTTAACACCTTCCATTCTCCATCTTTTAACTTAGTCTATATTTGTTAAATACCTCGATGGTAACTTTCCTAAGATAAAGAGCACAGCACTTTCATTATATATATGGAAACCTAACTGACTTCTAGACGTTTAAGTTTCCTAGGATAGATGTTCATGCACAAATGTCAAGAAGCTCATATTAGCTTTTTACTAACATATCATTACATCTTTTGTACAGTCATATAGTAATTTTGTATCCATTTTTGTGGGCCTAAATATTTATACTATATTTAGCTTTGATACATGCTGTCACTCTTTAACATCAGTACTGTCCTCAGTAATAATGGCACATATAATACCTAACAACTGCAAAAGTCCTATGGATTAGCACCTATCGCTTGCAAAGAGGAGGAAAATTGTACTTTAATATCCTTAACTTCATTTGTTATTCTGGTTTCATCCTGATGCTTTTTTAAATATGTAATCACTTATGTTCTTTAACTGTCAAAAATGTTCTTTTCTACTGAATCAACTCCTTTGCCAATACAGAATACACATTTCTAAAACTCCTCTCCTGTACATTTTACACCTAAAAGTCTGGAATATCTTAAGGCAACTGGCTTTAAAAAGAATGCACACTCAAAATATTCCAAATATTTTGAATTTTTTGTAATAGTTTGTAAAATTCTTCACATCAGACCAAAAAAAAAAAAAAAAAAGAAAGAAAGAAAAAGAAGGCTAATTATTTCAGAGGAAAAAAAAGGAAATCCTTCTTCTCCATCAAAGGATATGTATCTTGCATTAAGAAAATTTCTATCTGCAATAGAAAAGTAACTAAATATGGTCATGAACAAAAATCTCATGTTTATATACTTGAACCATTTAAGTTTAATGAGACAATTTTATCTGTAGGTCCTGGACAGAAATATAAATATTACTGGTCTGCAACCTTTCGGTAGTCTTAACTCAAAACATTGGATTTACTTGATCAATGTGATGTATTTGAAATCCAAATCAAAATTCTAATTTTTAAGTTCTTTTATGCTTTAAATTTTTATTATGTTTTTTTTTCCAACTACACACAAGCACCCAAACATAGCGGGATGAAGTTTTTTCTGAGAGAATAAAAAGGAATACGGTCCCTAATCACCACCATCATCATTGAGCACTATTCACCCTGACCTAACTTTGTTCCGGGTGGTAAGATATTAAAAAGAAATATAGGATAATTATATTTCCAAGACTGGCATTAGGAATGAAAAGGTCTCATACTTTGATCTCTTACAGTTGTAATGCCTGAGAGAGGGTGGACTTTTCTCATGGACCATATTGTGTATATTTCAATACACCAGGAAAACACATCCAGGAAAAAGATTCTATGTCATGAAAAATGTTTGTTATATCAGACTGTTAAAATCACAGTATCTACAGGATAAAATTTTGTCAATATAGTTACCTGGTTCAAATAATACTTTCCACTCTTAGCGTGACTAACATATCTATGCCTACAAACACCTGTTGTGACTGTATATTAAACATAGTACTAGGTTCATATAATGATAATACTCATTTAAGTGGAAATTTCATACTTTTTTCAACAAATAAGCAGAAAAGACAGATGTTTCTACAGGAAGGGGCTAGAGAGAAAATATTTCTGAGACTTGCATTACTCCCTGGGGAAAGCTTCTTCCAGATAAATCTCAAAATTATTTCTTTGATCTCTACAAATGACTGTAGCCAAAAGCCAGGCACCTGCATAAGAATTCTTCTGTTGTTACATCTCATTTATATACCTGTGAAGTTCCTTGTTCTCCTCTCAAAGGATCTCATATTTTTTTTTGGTTTTTAAATGCTTTAAATCAATAGAAGACAACTAAAATTTGGTGGAGTGATCTGAAAATTTTGATTTTACTTTTACCTAGAAATACAAAATACATTTGATTTATCATTATAACTGAGTCACAAAAAAGTACATGGCAAACATTTTAACATATTTAACCAATTCACATAAATTTCTTACACAATATAGACCAGGTTTTGTATCTGTATGTCATTTCTAATCATCTACGTCTTTAAAATTCCTAGAATATATTTCAGTGTATTATTAACTCAGATTCTCTGTAACTTAAAAATTCTATTTTATTGCTCTTGTCTTGCTAGTTTGGGGCAAAACAAAAGCCACCTAAATAAGATCTATTTTATATTTCTTACTAATGACGTTATGTTCCTGGCTAAATGTTTACATATCAAAACATTAAAGAATGTGCTGATAAAATAGTTAAAATCAGCTCTTCAGGAAATGATTCCATGTGCCTACTCTGTAAACTCTAATGTTTAATGAATCTGGGGTCAGTCTATGTCTAATCTGATAATGTGGTTATCTCAGATTATATGTTCCCACCATTTATATACAAACAGGATGAGAGAGACCAAATAATGCCTCATGTTAAGCAAGGCTGCAGCCTGGATCAGTTATATGTGGCACTGAAGAAGATGTATCAACCTACAGTTCATCTTCATAAACTCAATCAGATGTAGAAGGACTCTTTCTTAAACCATTTCTTCTTTTGAAAGGCCATTGAAGACTTGCAGAATAAAAATAAAAATAATCCACCTCTGTAGTAAGAGTGGTACTATGTTATCCTGTACAGTGTGTGTAGAGAGTCAGGTAATTGAACATTACTAGAAAAGGAACTGGCCAAAGCAAACTGGAAGCAAATGCCAGTAAAGACAAGATGGAGTTTAACACCAAATTCAAGATGGATGAAAGGTGTTCACATATAACTACTCTCATTGGAGATGGTTTTGCTCAGTGAGGTAAGTCTTTTTTGAAGGGAAGACCAGAGAAGGAGAATCTCTCTTAGCAGTCCAGCAGAGATAGAAATAAGAGAAAGCTTTATTTTAATGACTGTGCCCTTACATTTTTCATAATGACAAACTATTTCCTATGTTTGGAGAGCAGAAAGGTGTTTTGGTTTTTTTTTACTCAAACGTCTAGGGCACTCACCTTCATCATGGAAAATTCAGTTGCCAGTCCCTGTTTCCCTGAGTATTTAGTGATCTATATAAAGGTGGGTCTGAGAACAACAGAACATCATAGGCATGTTGGGTCAGTGTTAGGGCAACCTCACTTCTAGTGCATAAAGCACAGTGAAATAGCAGTTATCATGATGGCTTAAGCCCAAATGAAAGTAATGGAAGACAGATTCACAAGGATTTAGAACAAGTATATGTGTTCTCTACCAATAATCATGAGACTGGACTGAAAATCCAACTTAAAGCACACATACATCAAATATTGCAAGATTCATGACAAAATCTGGAGAGTTGGTAAGCCTGGTTGCAGCACCTGTGAAAGGTTAGTTAGCACATACACTTAGAGATGTATTACAGAAAGTTGTAGACACACTAGAGACATAAAATATTTGCATATAAAACAGACAGGACATGCACTGCTGCAGGCACACTACAGGTGGTAGGTATAGCAGCTATCATTAATGCTCATCATGTAAACAATGCATTGATCTGTCACTAAGTAAACATTCTGATAAACCAAACTTCCTAACCATAAAGAAAAATAAGCTACCCCATTAGATGGCTACTACACCGCTTACTGCCAAGTATCTGTGGCTTTCTGCAGTTGAGATATGAAGAATTTATAGCTTAGCCCTCTAATGTACCAAAAATGTTAGACATGTTTTAACTGCGATTGCTTGATTTTCAAGTGAATTATCTTTGTATAATTAATACAAGATTTAAAGAAATATGTCTATACAGCCATTTGCAAAAATTCTGTCTAACAAATATTACAAAATATATTTCAGATTAGTAAATTTACCACTTGATTCAAAGTGTTATGGATTCAGTTAAGAATAGAAAAAATAGTAAGAATTGTCTAATATAAAATGCTTTGGTGTACAAAGACATATAAAGAACAATGGTTGATTTCTCAAGATACCTTACACATTCACCTTTCTGCAAAACTTCTTCTGGGAAAGACAGTGATTTAACTAAGCTAGTTTATGGGTAGCACAGAAAAACATGCATTAACACTACCATTGCTGTAGATAGCCTGCAGGTAAACTGAGGTCTTCCATTCCCAGGCTCATTTGATATCTTTTAACTCTCAACGCCGAGGGTAGAATTTTCCAACACTAAGTTCTAGCATTGAAATGCTCAAAGCTGTAGTAGTGTTAGTGTTGCAAATCTCAGTCTTGCCAGCGTGGTATGCTTCTGTGGCAGTTCTATATCCAATAGTATAATAATCAAGATTTTGATTATTTGCCCCAGAAGTTGTACTTTTTTTTTTTTTCCCACGAATCAAGATGGTTTAGGCTTAGCAAATACTGTATCTACAAAGCAAATAGCAAAACAAGTGAGAAATACTTAGTTTGTTTTTATCTTTTGTATCCTCAAGCCTAGATTCATTCAATACTGAATGCTGATGGAATATGAATATTAGAAAAGGGATGGAATATGACAGTGCATATGGAAAATGTTAGGTTTCCTTTTCTATCAGAACTTTGTTTCAATTTAATTCTGACTAGAGCATTTTAAAGAGTTAGAGCTGAACAGTTAGAAAAGTGACGATCTTTATACATTGTCAGAAGTAATTTGTTACATTGTTCAAATAATTTCATTGTTGTTTATGATTTTATTTTAATTGTTCAGTAGTGTACACAGAATTTGATTTATGTGTCAGGGTTTTCTTATTAAATGCTGCTATTGGCATTCTCAATTTCATCTATAGGAAGATCTTTTAACTTGTCTAACACCTTTAGAGTGATATGGTATTAAAACATTTTGGAACTTGTAAATTTATAGTATTATTCATATAAAAGGATGTTTTATTAAACCGCTTCTTGTTTTAAGGTCTTTCAATTTTGGGGCAGCCCATTTTTGCTAATTTGGGAGCTCAGCTTGATTTCACAAGTTTTCTCTGATTCTCAGAACCCCCACTAACTCAGTGAGTATTTGGGAATACTGCATAGGACTTCTAAAATTCATGCCAAGAAAGCCTGAAATTGGTTAAAAAGAACAAACCAAAAGAAAAGCAAAACAAACAAAACCAAACACAACAAGCAAAACAAACAAAAAACACACATACAAAAAAAAAAAAAAAAGAGAGAGAGAGAGAAAACCCAAAAACTTATCAGTAAGAGAAGAAATAAAAATTAGAGGCTACTCTTAAACCTCCGTGCTGCAATATATGATGTTTTATATGCTAAGTGGTAAACTATGAAAATTAATTAAGTCATGTATTCTACCTTGTTTGAGGAACAACATACAATACTCCTTTTAAATCAACAGGTCTCATTCAATGAAAAATCCACTCTGCAGGGGGATATGTGGACTCTGGGTGACACACAGGTCTCTGTCCTTCACATTTCTGAATACCAAAATAGAAAGAACGCATCAAACTTCACAGAAAATTTAAAATATACTGGATTTTTTTGCAATATCTGTACATCAGAAACAATAATTGAATGGCAAGATCTTTGCAAACAGTGCAAACGCTCTTTGGCAAACTCTGTTTATCATTTTCTGATCAACAGAAGGCTGAGAGATGACCTCATCTCAGTCTACAACTTCTTCAAGAGGCACAGTGGAGGAGGTGGGCAGGTGCTTATCTCCTCTCCCTGGTGATCTGCAATAGGACACAAGGAAATGAAATGGAGCTGCACCAGAAGTAGTTCAGACTAGACACTGGAAAATGTTCCTCACTGAAAGGGCGGTCAGTCACTAGAACAAGCTCCCTAGAGAAGTGGTCATGGCACCAAGCTTGTAAGATTTCAAGGAGTGTCTGGACAATGCTCTTAGTCACATAGTTAAATTTTAGGCAGTCCTGTGAGGAGTTGGACCTCATAGGTCCCTTCTAACTTGAGATACTCTAAAGTTCTATGATTTCTTTGGGACACTTTTACATTCTCTTTTATTATGTTGCTCAAAGACTTCATAGAAGAGCTATCTGAGAAAAATAAAATGATCCATTTCCCAAGGAAGTAAAAACTTTATGCATCTCTATTATTCCTTTTCTGTGTTATGAATGATCATTAGTATTGAATGTATAAATCTTCATATATTTACAGCTGTTGCATGATCACTTAAATCTATCCTATTATATTTACATTATGTATTGGTTTCCTTGACTTTCATGGTCTTCACAATATTCGCAAAATGTTACAGCTCTCAGAAGCATCCTTAACATGGAAAAGAGCTGTGATTACATTCAAATTATGACAAGAAGGAACAATTTCATTACATTAACAGTATAGTGTAACTCTGTAACATTGTATATCAATAGACAAATGCAAATGTACTGTTACGACTCTATAAGAAGTATTTATAACAACTCTGCTATATTTGATAAATGAACTCATAGTAATTGGTTTCAGGGTCTTATTCTGGTTATAGCATACCCAGACGAGTAAAATCAGAAGAATCATGTTAAAGTACTCCAGGTTGTGAATTTTGTCAAAGGTCAATAAAAATAAATTTAAGATCTCAATTTTGTCTTCCACTGTATCTGTTGCTACATATCTTGGAAATTAAAAAAATAATAAGCTATTGAGTATTACTAATTATGCAATCTATATTAAAAATAAAAGAACCGTACAGATAAAACATCTTCAGTATTATTTTATATGAAGACTATGTACAAAAATAAAAGCTTGCTTTTCCTAAAAACTATAGGGTCCATATCTCCACCATTTGTTTCTGAAAGTAAACCAGTCTTGCATTATTTTAAAATGCCAAGAACATACAACTTGTTCTGATTTTTACGTAATGATTTGTATACCAATTCTATGGAAACATTTACTGAAAAAAATAATTGAAGCAGGGAAAAAAAAAATTAAAAAAAAATCAACCAGCTGTACTTTGAATAGATTTTTGACTGGTGTAACCTCTGGACTAAGATTTATTTCTTACTTTATTCTAAAAGTAATAAAAAAGGACATTGTCAGCATTTTTCAGAAAGTTTTGTAAGGAGTTATTGTGAAAAGTCATTGGTAATGGTTGGGTAAAGGGAATAATATTTGATCAAGAAAGACTATGTTGTGAAATACTAAAATGTGTTAACACTATTGAGTTCTCATATACACAAACCTGAACTTGTCTTTTATCATCCCTTCCCAGCAACTACAAAACTATGTCAAAAAGTACTATGGTTCTCCAATCAGGTTATGCCCATAAACTCATACTCATGATATCAGTTCAGCATTTTGAAAATGCAAAGATTGCTAAAGTTATGATTCTATTAGTATTTATCTAAAAATTATTTATTATTTGAACTAAGATCTCCAAGAATCCAAGTGCTACTTAATATAGCACAGACGCAAAGCTAATCAAAAAGCTATTTGTTTCATTTCTGAGTCAATTTACATTTCTACTATAAAAGGGTCATCACTCCAATATTGGTTAAGAAGATTCAGACCATTAAACAATTCATATAGAAGAAGCTGAAGGAAAACAGTGCATTCTGTTATGAGAAATCCATTTACAATATTACAGTTATTTTGTCTCACCACAATGCTATATAATGAGGACCAAACTTAAATCCCAAGCAACATGAACAATGTAAGACTATGTGTGTTTATTTTTTTAATTTAGTTTTATATCGGATGTTTATCCAGCAGAGAAGAGATGTTGCTCCTAGATTCTCTGGATCTAGGCACAGTCTGAAATATGTGAAAATATTGGATTGTTTATGGGACAAGAAAGGATAAAATCCTCAGATCAAAGTAGTTTGCTCATTGTCGTATTATTCACTAGCAACTTTTAGTGAAGTGTATTACAATACTTTCTATAAAAATAGGAGTGTCATATAATCTCTGAGCAGAATGAACTGCAACAGGGTTGTTCGGGTAACACTGACTGAAAAAAAAAGTTTTTCTTATGATATGTGCATGAAAATTCATGACAGCTTCATGACAATCTTATGTGATTGAAATAGCATACCATACACCATATTATCATGTAATCCCTATCAAGGGAATTTACTGCAGAGGCATATGGTACATTCTCATCTCTCAGTTGTTGAAATGTTACATCTTTATTTACTATTTACACGCAGATTGTGTAAAGGTTTCAAAGAGTGACAGAAGATTTGTGGCCTGACTTCTGAAGGTGAGCCTCTGTTACTATCAAATCTTTAGCCTGAATTCAGATCAGAAAAATTACTTTGTTTGCAATTCCATCAATACGTTTTCCAGTATTGAAACTTGTAACACTGATGAATTTCGTACAATCATCTGTGTATTTTCTCATATGGCAGAAATTAAAAATGACCAGTTGGCTATTTTGTTTCCATCTGGCCTTGCTAGACTATTCACAGAATGGTAATATCCACAGTCTGCTGGTACACAGTGATTCACAGCACTGCCTACCATTCAGTGCTTGCTTTCTTACTGAAGCTAAGCTTACACTGAAACAGGTAATCTAACACTTTCTGTACTACTACAGCCACATCACATTGACCGTTACTTATAAAACTACATATAAACATGAGGATATTTTTATTTAAATGAATGGACCAGCTACTGTAAGAAAGGGTTTGTAGCACAAATCCACCAGAACAAACAAAATGTAAAATATAATGTGCAAATCTTAAATTCTAGGGCTTATTTATGGCCTTTCACACAGTGACTAGAATCCCAAGACTAAGACACTGTTTTACTATATATATTGGCTATCCCCTTCCAAATTCACATCACTATGACTTCATTGCTGATATGATCTGGTCAGAAGTAGGTATATCATAATCTATGGTTAAAATAAAATGGTGTCACACTCTTCTTTTAATCTTGCAAAAACAAGGATAGTTTATCCTTTCTTTATTCTACTCATCTTTCTTTAGTAAGTTTGTTTAAAAAGGAAAAAAGAAATGGTCTCATCATTTAAATTACTGCTGATAATTCATTAAGCCAACATCTGTTACTAGGCCTTTTTACAACATATTCACATATCTCTGTACAGCTGAGTGAAATCTGTTACTTGGATGGATTTTTACAATTACTGTTCATAAATATATTTTTACTTTTACCCACTGCCACAACATACTTGAAGGGTGAGCAGATGTAGAGTCAACTCCTGGCATGTGATTGGCAGCTGTTCTCTTTTCTGATGAAGAGCTACAGATCACAGATAACAGAATATACAAAGTATCTTGATCTAAATGAAAAGCAAAACAGATCAAGGAAGACTAAATGAGCAACTAGTATGCAATACGCCATTATTGCCCCACTCTTCCCTCTCAGGAAGGAGAATGACTAAGCTCTTAGTCACTATTATAATTCAAATTGAGTATACACATTGAACTACCATATGTTGCTCAAAAGCAAAATATAGGTGTTCCTTAACATTTCAGTGTGCTCTGATTTAATGTTACTGCGTTAAACAGAGATCAGTCCTACCATCAAATACATACAGTATTAAAAAATAAGGAAGTGAATTAAATTGGACACCTTTGGTATTCATCTCAAGTAATCCATTACTGGACAAGAAATTATTTGATGAGGTTAATCTGCTGATACTCAGGTATTTGTTGTTTGTCACAGGAGTAGAGAGTGAATCTAAAAGTCTAAATAAGGAACAAGCACCATAGCGTAAACCAGATTTTCATTAAATTTTGCTTGTTGTTTAGCTACACTTCTAAGTAATATTTTTATTGACAAAATAAAAGCCAGAATAGGCAGCAGACAGATATGCACACAGTCACTTGACAATGAAGTCAAAATACAAACTCTAAATGTTTTTGATTCAGTGCACTAATCTGTGTTCAAGAATCTATCTTTAAGCAAGACAATGCAGTTGTTCTCCTAACATTTGAAAAAATATCTCAAAACCATTTTTTCCATCCATGTTCCATTTTCTTACTGATACACAGTGATTACAATTTTTCATTGTACAAATTATTCTTAGTTAAAATATTTAAGGGAAATGTCAGTTGATGAGATTAGATCAATTTATTTATTTTAAATCAGCTAGATAGTAATAATCCCTTGCCTGCCTTATAGGGAAACATGGGAAAAAATCATAGGGATTAGGAAACAATCAGTCACACAGACAGAAAACTGCAAAATAATTTTCAGCATGAAAACATCAAATAAAGAAAAAAATATGAAAGGAAAATTATATACAAATAAAAATATTGGGAGATACATACCGTAAGAAATCTGGTAACAAGTGCAGCAAAAATTAGGTGTGGATTTGCAGCAATTTACACCATGAAAAAAAAAGTGTGATTTGCAGCTGAATACACAAAGTCGTCACATTATAAAACAATCAGGATAACTTAATTCTATATATGACTGATGAATTAGTATACACAAACCCTGCATTTATTTATGTGCAGTAAAATGACTAGAACAAAACCAGTGAAATGTCACTTCACATATTGCTGTATATTTTATAGATACAGGTTAAAAATACTTTGGACTTACACTTTGTGTAAGTAAACTGGCTAGTCACCAGGGTCAGTTGATATTCATATGATGCTAACATGATGGAGCCTTTTTATTGACTAAATATTCAATTAAAACTTAAAAAAAAAAAAAAAAAATCAAATTATGGACCAGACCAGAATCAAAATAAGTACAGTTAGCATTTTAAAGTGCTGTCATGTAAAATCATAAATCATAACCGACGAGGACTCCAGAATGACACAATACATATTTGGGGAATTTTACTTCCAGGGATGCTGGTCTTATTAGAAGTTGGAGTATGTTATGTTTTTTCTTGGAATATATTCTCTGAAAAGGAATACAACTCTCACACTGCAAAACTGCTTTGTAATAGGAAGTAAAGCTCTTTAAAACACAGCCGTCAGTGGCTTAAAAGCATGTTCTTACACAAAGTAAAATTCTTACATAGATATACTCAAAGTAAAGAAGAGTAAGAGTGAAAAAGTAAACTGATATGTCCTTTTGAGAAACTTTACATTTAGCCTGAAAGTTTTAAGACACACCTTCAGTCGGCCACGCTTGGATCTACAGTGGTTTTAATAGGGCTAGGTTTGTATGAGTTAGGTGTGGAACTGCACCTTATCAGTTACTGGACACCAGGTGTTGCTTTCTCAAAGCATTCACTACACTATGGGTGAGAAAGATTCAGTTGTTAGTCGGAAGGTGTTAAATATCGCACATCTTCATTCCCTGACAATGACACACAAACTCCATGTGTAATCTACATCTAGGACTTTTGCATCTTGCTGAAGTTTGGACATTGTAGGAGATCAAACCTATTTGGGCAAGAGAAATAGCAAACACAGAAAACAAGGTTCCATATGTTTAGAATATCTGGCTTTACCAGAGAGGCAGGAATTGAAGCAAATTAAGTTCTTGTTCTATGTTATCTTCTTATTTTATCCAACAACTGTAGGATACAAAAGCAAAAATAACCATGGGAACAAGGATAATAATCTCAAGTGCTCTCCTCCCACATGCAAGTACAGAATTGCTGATAAATATTATTACTTTTTTTGTTTCATAATAAATTTAGCATGAAGAAAGAACTTGGCAAATTCAGTGAGCTGGATTTGGAGTTCATTTATCTGAAGGCTAATCCAGGCCCATCCTCCCTAAGAAACAGTTTATACCGGTCAATGAAATAAGTTTACTAATTAACATAATCAGATCAAATTCAATGACCTAGTTTTTTGTTTGTACTAGTAATATCTTGAGGACTAGCACTTTCAATATATTTTATCAGGGAAGAGGTTTTTAATATGTTAATGAATCAGAGAAGAAATTATGTAACCAGCTCAAATAAAAACCAAACAGATTTTTCATCTGTGTTTGCCAACATAACTTCTGAATGTACATCTGAAGGTGCTGAAGAGACATTAGGATGTGCTGAGGGATCTTGGCTAGTTTATCCAACCTTAAGTACACAGTTCAACAATAATTAATCTGTAAAACATTCCAGTCTTTTTTTATTCACCTTACACCCTCAAAGGATGAGAACAAAATAGCTGAATTGTAAAAGCGGTTTAGTAAATTACTCTGTTCTCCTATCTACTTAACCACAGTGGGTGGTCTGCCCCCAAAATCTGTCTGCAAGCTATTCAGCTGGCAAGTACAAACTACTGTCTGTTGAAAGTACAGCACAGCTGTATGAATGTCATGAACGATTCTTTTCCTGAACATATCATCTCAGTTGCTTAACCTACACTGAGCTAGGAAGGAAGCTGCATTAGATAAATGAAATACTTAACAAGAGTTAATGTTTTACATACTCCTGTCCATTTACTAACATTTTATCTAATTTTTTTCTAAATAAAGTAAATGTCAAGGAAATCACATGAGTAAAATAGCCAGAATGTTATTTAGACAATTGTGTTTGTATTTAAGCTGTGGCTTAGAGGAACTTGTAATAGTGCCTGCAAGTATGAAGTCAAATTACTTCATACTGTAGACAGAAGTCTAAAGGATTGCACTGAAGAGTAACATGGACTATTGTTTATATACTCAGCTAGTTTCATCCTTTGGGTATTCCAGTGTTTTGAGCTCATGAGAGAAAAAAATTGTCAAAGAGAAAATGCAAATCATGTACACCTACTACTTTTTGGTGTCCAGAAAACACCCAGCAGAGCTGAAAAATTAAGTGAATGGTGCTGATCTAGAAATGCCAAGGCTCTTGGAGAATTTATTTATTATGTAGATTTCTAGTGAACAGATGCATGAGAAAGAGCAAATAAGATATCTCCTTTTCTTTAAGCTTTTTCCTTTTTTTTTTTCTTCTGTCATTGAGCATAAACTGAAGGCAGTCTTTCTGTTAAAATAGTTTGAAAAGAAAGACCATAAAGCTCCAGGGAAAAAAAGAAAAAAGTATTTCTAGATAACTCACACAGCATTTTTTTAGTCATATGGGCTAATGTTCCTTAAGTAACTGCTGGGCTTTCCATCCACTTTTCTTTCCTCCACTTTTCTGTGGAGGATGAAAGATTGGTGGACAACAGCAGGCAGCACAAGTAAAATACAAAGCATGGAATCTGTTAATAATGACCACCAAAGGAAAGCTGGTCTTCTGGCAGATACAGCAGATGGCCAGATATTGCAGTGTGATTAATTAACAGAAGTTCATAGGAGCCAAGATTTTGCTGGGTGCCAGAACAGCAATGGTCAGCAGGTGAATACTAACTTGAGTTGTTTTGTTGGGGTTTTTTTATGTTAGCTTTTCTCATTGGCAGATTTATTTTTTTTTAATACCAAAGATAAAATTATAGATGTCTTCCCTCTCCATCCCCAATATTAGGTATCTAACTCAATACTCAGCCATTTAAAGTGTTAGTCTATTATCTCCAGGTGCTTACTCTCTGCTTTGTTTGAGGTCAGTTATTTAAATTTGGAGTTTAGCATCAAGTTAATACTTAAACATTTTAGACTGCTATTTTTCATTTTAAAGTGTACTCAACTTAAATACTTTCAATGTGTATGATAATTATTTGTTTAGCCAATTTCTACTACTTAAGGTTAAGGTAATTTCCAATTCCATTACTATCTTCTTTAGAAAATAATATGAGGTGTAACCTTAAGACAGTCCTTTCATTTATGCAGAAGTATATCCATTAAAAGCAAACACATAATTGTTCTCTTTGTATTAGGAACACTTCAGTTACCAAAAATATAGACAGGTCAACTGGTACTTTCATTAACAACATGTTTTTTTTAAAAAATAAAATAATATATATATGTATTTAAAAGAGATTCATTTATCTGGAAGAAGTCACATTGCTAAGCCTGATGAGAAGCTGAACATCTGTCATGTCCATAAGATATCAAATGTTGAATTTGGAAATGACATTTTATACTTTACTACTAAAATACATACATATATAATGAATTAGCACATAACAATTTGTTTTTATATGAAAAAACATAAATTGTTATAAGAAATTAAAAAGAAAATGATAGATATAAAATAAAAACTAAAGAAGAACAGCACAAAATGTATTATGATCTCTTCAGGTTTCTGACACATGTGAAATGACATCAACTAAAGATTACTTCTTTCCTTATATCTCTTTCATTTTTTTCTTTTCTCAGATGCAACTTTTGTTCTTTATTCTTATCCCAAATACGACATTTAAAATTTTATTAGCAAAATCTGTATAGAAGAGGTTTCCTTCACACCTGAGGATATCAGCAAATACAGACATGGCTTATTTTGCATACCATAAGTTTACATAAGAAAATTAGGCATCACTGTTACAACCAAGCTGTGGTGTTGGGCAAAATTTCCAGCTGTTTATGATGCAAAGCTAGAAATCCTTTCATAGCTGGTGTAAAGGAAACAAGTTGTTTTTTGTTTGGGTTTTTGGTTTTTGTTTGGGTTTTTTTTTTTGTTGTTGTTGTTGTAATTATAACATATTAAATATATTAAAGGGAAAACTTTCATTAACTCTCTGTATGAAAGAGCTAATCTACTAACATTTAATATTTCAGTTCTTTCAGAGAAGTGTAACATTATTAAGAGTCTCACCTCAGCCACAAAAGGTTGTGCTAATGAAAAAGTTACAAGCTAAGCTGAAGAAAAGGGTTGCACACAGGGCACTCTTATTTTGCAGTAAGAATACAAACTCACAGGATTAAAGGCAAAACACAAGCCTGAGAAAGCAGAAATCTGTGTCCTAATGCTACTCTCAGCCTGACAGGCAGAACGCTGGTATCCCAGCCCAATAGTTCTTTATTTATTCTACAGAAGACAGTCACTGGATAATGCTTGGTGGTTAAGGGGGTTGCAGGAGCAAGAATTTCAAGTCTCTGCTAAAACTAAAAAGACTTAAATCCCAGTTTGCCTGTACAGCTAAATTCTTTCATTGTTAATCTATGATGGCATTAGAGAAACCCATACAAATGGCATAGAATATTTTAAAGTAAGATGAAGGAATTAGGGAAAAAAAGAAAGGAAAATACCTATTCTAAGAATCCTTGTTCACAGTTGTGGATTTTGTATAACACCAGAGCTTAAGGGTGTAGGAAGGTAGCAGCAATTTAATGCCTTTGTATATATCCACCAATGAGTGTAAATGCTCTAAAGATTAGATTCAGCTGAATTGTTTTGAGGATATCAGTGACACTTAAATGACAGATGAGTACTTTTTTAAAAGGGGATAAACAACTGTATGTCTTGGAAAAATCTTAACAGTAGTTCTGTAATTCTACAAACACCTACTGGGTTAGAATAGCCTTCAAGCAAAAGATGTTCCTCGTTCTACAACTACAAAATTTCGTATCAGGCCTCTACCTCTTCTTCTTTCACAAGAACATTCTACGTTTTATCTGTAAGAAAAAAAATCTTAGCAGTTAATTTTCTTTTTCAACTTAACTCCAAGAACTTATTTTACATCTGCCACACCTAATTTCAATCCATTTAACTGTCAGCTCATCAAAAAGACAAAACAGAAAGTGGCTGAATTTTTATTATCACACTAACTTAGGTCACACAAAAAGTGAAACACAGTGACTTGAACAGGATCAAGCTTGTGTGAACATATTATAGTCTTGAAAGGTCTATCATATGGGCTAAAAACTTTATTCCAGAAAACATTTCAAAGTGATTTCTGATACCTCTTCAGTTTGGAAACTGAGGATGTGCTGCAATTTAACTAAAAATGAAGTAACTTGTTCTCTTTTTTTTTCCTGTAGAGAGAAAATTATAGACCAAAGGTTGCCTGTTTCATGGTAGCTAGTTATCAATCTGTAGGAACTATGATAAAATGTTTTTTCTAGAACTATTTAATAGTAAAATTGAATTTAATGGCATCAATAGTAAAACTAGAATAACAAATAAAGATTAAGAAATTTTGATTTTGTCTATAATTTCTTACATCATATGGATACTACTACACTCATACTGATATACGTCCTTCATACCAGAACCTGAAAGCTTATTAATAACAACAATCAACATTTAAAAAAAACCCAAACAACCAAAACACAGAACAACAACAACAAAAAAAAACCCACAAGCCCAAACCACCACAATGGATGCTGATATAATGAGGACATTTCAAACAGCATCCTTCTGACCTTACTGGTAAACCAACATGAACTGTATTGAAAGAGGAACAGGTCCGACTAAACAAATAACCTGACCGCAATTTTCTGCAACCCATTAGCTGGTATCAATGCAGTGAAGGCCATGAAAATTAAACATGGTTCATTAACTGTGTGTGGGGGTTTGATAAGCAACTCTGATACCTATGTTTTCTCTGTCGACCAAGAATAATCTGCACTGCAGCAACCTGATGACGCGTTTCAGTGCTTAGCTTATTGACCACCTGCTGCTTAATATGCTACAGATGATACTTTAACAATTCACAAGAAGCCACAAACAGACAAGAAAAGCCTCTCATCTGAGCTTCAATTCTCATTACCAGAAAATCAGCAAGTTACTTGACTGAAGTAGTTTAGGAGACTTTAGTCCACAACGAAACTCTTTTTGCCCATCCCGAACTTCATAATAAAATCTTTGCATGTAGATACTAAACAGGCTAAGTGAATTACAATGTTTCTACTAAAAACATAAGTTAATTTGTTGAAGGAGACCTTAAGACAAGGTTACTGAGAAATGTGAGGCTCTTTAATGAAATACAGAGTGGGACACAATGAGGCAATGGTTATATACTGAAACATGGGAAGTTCTGACTGGATACAAGGAAAAAGAACATAACTATGAAGATATCAAACATCAGAGCAAGTTACCCAGGGTGTTTCTGGAATCTGTCCTTAGAGATTTTTCAAGATACATCTGAACACAGCCCTGATCAGGGTTCAGTTTGAATTTGGGGTTGACCCCACTTTGAGTATGAAGCTGGATTTGACAAACTCTTGCCCAGTGTGAACCGATTCTACGGACACGGGAATGACAACCAATGACTTCTGAAATTTTAAATATTGTTTTATAGATGTATAATCTACATGCATAGATGTGTAATTTAGATTTTTAAAAGAAATAAGGACTCAAACTCAATTCAGGTTATCTAGCACCCAGTGAAGCGATAAAATCATTTTTTGGTCCTCTATAGCCAACAAAGAGAGGTAGATTCCTCCAGAGACTAATTCAGAGGTGAGATGTTTTTATACAATAATATACCTTTAAACAACTAAATTCAAGCTCTGTGTTGATATGGAATATCAAGAACCACTTATTTATACTCCAGTTTTAAACCAAGACCATTCAGACAGTAAACACTAAATCAGAAATGTGAAAGCTGATTTTTACATTGCTGATGAGCAATGATAAAATAAGCACCAAGCTTAACATATAAAATGTTTAATACAAAAGCAAACTCCTCAGGTCCCTTCCAACCTGAATAAGCCTATAATTCTAATTATGACTCATCATGGTGTCTAAATGGTTTAAGTACCACCCAAGTTTTTTTCTAGTCACTGTAAAATTTATAAGCATGACTTCCCTTACTTGTGCCCTTCGGAGACTCTCTGGTGTATATTGAAGATGAGAGCACATATTCCTTATAACATGAGATCCCATAAGACCTTTTTTATAAACAGCTTATTTTCGTTAAACTTATACGTGTGTTGTTATCATCATTGGAAGTTCTGCCTTGCAATCAGATTTAGCTCAAATAGAATCATAGAATCATAGAATTGTCAGGGTTGGAAGGGACCTTAAAGATCATCTAGTTCCAACCCCCTTGCCTTGGGCAGG